>CAIGQV010018299.1:8115281-8127220 GCA_903798115.1 Danio jaintianensis | reverse complement strand
ACACACACACACACACACACACACACACACACACACACACACACACAGTCACTTATCTGTCTCTCTCTCTGTCAGTGTGTATGAGGATGACGATTTAAGAGAGCTCAGAGCATCTATGGAGAGGCTTCTTCAGGAGCAGCACAGTGAAGATGATGATGATGATGAAGAGGAGGATGAGGGTGGTGGATCTAATGGCAGCCCGGCCGATGAAGAGGCAGCTGGTCTTAATGGGTTGGCTAGTGCTGGGGATGACAAACGCAGCCTAGAGGAAGAGACTTTTAATGGAATGGCTGAAGATGATGATGATGTTAGCCATGGTGAGGAAGAGCCAGGGGGACCAGTCACAAATGGAATGGAGTATGAAGATGATGAAGAGCAGAACAGCAGTGAAGCACAGCTCAATGAGGAGTGGCAGTCAGGTAATGCAAACAAAACTGAACTACCCAAACAGAACAACTATGAGTATAGTATATCTAGCTAGATCCAAAAACACATTGGAACACACACAACACAACAGCTTATTGTATTTGCAAATACATTTATGAACAGTGCAACAAATAGCCACATATCTATTAAACCATTTAACCATATGAGTTAATTCAGCACAACAGCTCCCCTATTCTTTGCAAAATAATGCGGATTAGTAACTTTAATGTAAAAATGCTCAACAACATGGAACAAGATACTCTTTTTGGATTTATAGTTGTTCAGTATTTGGCGCCCTAAAGCCACTGTCTCGCTGCACTTTTTACCCTATAGACTTCCATTCATACATGTTTGAAATGCATGCTCGTTTGACAAGTTTTGCTTGTCGCTGTGTTCCAGAGTTCAAGCTTGGTGAACTCTGACCTGCGAAATTGCATCACCTAATTGCGTGAGACCAATAGAAGATCAAAACATGACCTCCCTGTACAGAAATTTAAAATATGGACCAACCATTAATTTTATCTGTTCATCTGCTTGTTTTATCTCTTTTCCCATTGCTGTCAGAAAGAATTTAGCATTCTAAAACTCTAGTGTGACCGCGGCTTAACGAAGCAATACAAATGAAAGTCAGCCATACTAATTATACTCACAAAAGGCAATAGATTCAAAGTCAAACGTCACCTGTGAACACCTGCACTGCTCATACCCTTACTAATTATGCAAACGGTATGAATTCATTCATGGTTGTTCTACACTCATGTCAGCAACTGTAAAATCTCACAGTTCTCATCCTAAAATTAATTAGACACATTAATTAGATCCCTATGAAGGATATCCCACTGCTGATGAAGAGGTGATAGGTGTTGCATGATCCTGATTCTGAAACCAGCTTACAAAGTAACTCTGAACCTTACAGGATGAAAGCTGCGCTCACAACACAACACAATCAGGTTTCTTCCCTTTAGACAATCCTAGGTATTGTCCTGATTTTTTGGGGGGTTCTAAAGACTATCTTATCAGATTTTCCAGGTTTTCTCATGTAAAATATTTGTAATCAGACATTCTGTTGTGTGGAGAGAACTCAGAGGACCCATGCATGTACAATATGGAGATTAGCAGGTGAAATTAAACCGTATCCAATCAGAAAGCGAGCTGACAGAAGCATAATAAATGCATTCATGGCGCAGCACAAGAGGATTTGGACAGCAGAGATGGAGGATCAGCTTGTCGATTTGTGGCAACAGAACAAGTGTTTATACAACACTATCATTGCAATTTCTTTCTACCCATCGTCCGCCATGTTTAATCTCAAGTCTCAAGAGAAATTGTGAGATTTCAGACCTTGTTCACATCTTGGTTTCTGAAATTCTGTTGTTGTGTGGTGTGTTGTTTTTGTCATACTGAGGCACACCACACACTATTAGGCATGGACCAGTATAAGATTCTGACGGTATGATAACCTTGGTTAAAAATATCACGGTTTTACGGTATTATTAATACTGGTCTAAAATATGTTCTTTTTAAATGTCTGGGAAAAAAAAATAAAAAATTCCCCATTGAACACAATCTATTTTATTTTAAGAAACATTTAAAATATTTTGGAGCAGTAAACATGTCAGGCTAAATAATTAAAGTAAATCATTGACTTCTGCTATCTTCATTAATTTTAAAAACACAGATTTCTTGAAAAGACATCTTTGGATATCTTTCTTTTTTTGGGGGATATAAAGTAAGCCACTACACTGTTCAGGTGTATAGCTTGCTTGGATGCTGGTGCATAAGCAAGTTGTTTTTCAGATGCTTCCTGAATCGTGAGCTGAGCAGTAGCTTTTGATGTCGAGGGTCCTTTTCTGCTGGAGATATTGTTGCCCTAAAAAAACAAAAACAAAAAATCACATAAAAAACACATAAAAAAAATACTTATACCATAGGAACACCATAACAGAAAATTTTAGCAGTTCAAAACTTTGACTTTTCCAAAGCGCGGTAAACCTTGAAACCGGTTATCACCCGATGCCTACACACTATAGCAGAAAATCAATGAAATCTATCCTTTTTTTATACTCATGTTTGTTGTGTCTGACATTCTGGGAGATTAAAAATAAATATATTTTAGAGTGTGCCAGCATTATACGGATGTAGACTCTCAAACAGTGCAAGCAGTTCCACTTACAGATCGATTATCAAAAAACAAAACCACAAATAGATCGAAACCCAGTAGACCAGCTAACATACATTAATAGCTTCAAACACTCGGGAGAGGACTGACACTCATACCATATCCAATAAAACAATTCAGCATGCTAAAACAGGGCAACAGAGTCAGCAACTAAACTTACCATATCTATTAAAACAGCACAGCAGTAAACCATATCTTTGAACTTGATTAACTGCGTCAACAAACACACCCCAAATGCTAATGCAATCTGTGAACGGCAAAAAAATCCAAATCTAAAAGACAATACAACAGCTAAAAGCATCCATGAAATATCACGAATGGTGACACAATCCAGAAACTACATCAATAATTGTTCAAAACAAACTCTGAACAGTTGCTGACTGCATCCACAAAGACAATAGCCGAAATGCCTCCGAAGCACAACTCATGTTCAAATCTTTATTGCTAAGCTGACTAGAACTGAGAACAAGTATTGTGTTTATTGAGCTAAAGATACGGCTCTGTCTAATTAAGCCTGGTGATTGATGGCTTTGTTTGACTGCAACGTGTGGAAGGATGCTGGTAAATAACACTCTCAGTCCTGACTTGGATCAGCATATTATCTGCCAATATTCCACAACAATGCACTCCCACTGTGTGAACTTTGTGTTTTCTTGTTTTTACGAGTGCAGATGGCAGTGAGGAGGAGGACGACGAAGAGCTGGAGCAGCAGGACAGTATCTTCAGTCGTCTGGAGGAGCTGAGGCTTCATCTAGAGCAGGCCATGGGCTTCGAGAACTTCATCCAGGCCTACAACAAGATCAAGGTCAGAATTAAATGTCAACTCTAACTATGTGTCTCCAGTGGGATTCAGAGGTTTTGTGCCCGGTTGAATGCATTGTGGAAATCCGGAAATATCTAAGATGTCTTTAGTGGTCAAACACCACCAATAACAATGCAGCCATGCACGTCTAGATGAGGACACTCATAAATTTTAAATGCTAAGTTTTGTTTTTAGCCATGGGGTACATTCTGTGAATTAGATACAGATGTTATCCTTAACCTTTAAGAATGTTAAATGTGATGCTTTTCATAGTTTGTCACACTGGAAGTGCTGTAATTTGCTATAATTTTTTTTTTTGCTGTCAGTTGCACAAAAAAACTTTAGAGACCCTGTGGTGATAATGACTCTGCAGTTCTCGACTTAAAGGAATGGAACAGCCAAAAGATGAAAATCCTGTGTTACTTTACTCTTCCTTTTGTTCCAATCCTGTCTGACTTGTAAAAACAACTGACAAATGACTTTTTTTGTCCAAAGCTATACAATTTTGTAACAACATGAAAGTGAGTAAATATGGAAAAACATCTTTAAAAGACTTTTTAAGGAGACTTAAACTGTTTGGTTTGTATGATTCTATCCAGCATTAGATTGTTATTTGTGTGATGTCTGTGTGTTTATTTAGGCTATTCATGAGGATGAAGATGAGAACATTGCAATGGGCTCCAGCATGGTGCAAAACATTTTGGGAACTGAGCACCAGCACTTGTATCCTAAAATCCTCCATTTGGTGATGGCAGATGGAGCTTACCAGGAAGGTAAAGTGTTTACACACATACACACACTCACTCTGTGATCTATTCATGCACCATTTCATCTGAACGTCTTCATACAGACTGCAATTCATTCAGTCGGATCAGTCAGCAGTGGAGCAATATAACATGAATGGGTGTAGAAGTGAGCAATTATGTCATTCAATGCAGAGAATCGAGCACTTTATAGAATTACATGAGAACTTTCATACAATACTTTCATATTTCATTCATAAAGAGACCAGTTGGAAATCCTCAGTTTCTCTTTTAATAAAACGCAATTAAGATTTTTGTTCTGCAAACTGCTGATGGCATTTCTTCTAAATTTAAATAAAAATGTTGTCGTTTAGAACATAAAAGAACAATTAGTTAAAAAAGATGACCAATTTCCTTAATTTTTTTTTTTAAATGACTTTTTATAACAAAATTTTCTAATTGACAGTATATTTATTTAAAATTGGGAGAAAATAAAAGATTAGATCTTTGTAGAATTAAACAGTTAGTAACATTTTGCTTAAACACAGTATATCTAGTACAACCAAAGGAAAATGATTTTTAATTGTCTTACAGATGTAATAATAACAAACAAGTATAAAAATTGTTTTTTATATACATTTTTAATATGGTATATATTTGTAAATCTTTATATTACATCTTTAGTACTATTCCCATTTAAATTAACACTCATATGGCATTCAACATGTTGATACTCACGTTAAAAAAAAAAATACATGAAAGCAAAATAATTTCTCCTTTCAGATTTTATGTGTTTTTCATTCATATTTACATTACAGAATTAGTAAGAGTCAAACAGATTATCTGTAACTAGCAGTGCCCGGTCTTGCCGTAGATGTATGCGGCACTAGATGCTCCGTGTTTAAGCCTCTGAGCAGTCCCAGGGCATCTAGGTCAGATCACATCATCTGGGTTCACACACAAACATACTTGTGTATGCAGCAGCAGCCTCTGACCGATGTGAGGGTATTCCTGCCATTTGCACTGTATGTTCAGGGCTAACTCCTGATTATTCACTTTATTGTGACCTCTGACATCAGGAAAATAGTCTGGAAATTTTCTTCAGATCTTAACCTCGCGACGGAGTTGATTATTCCATAACAGTTCCTCTGTTTCTTTCTTTCTCTTTCTCTCTCTCTCTCTCTCTCTCTCTCTCTCTCTCTCTCTCTCTCTCTCAGATAATGATGAATAGAAGTTATTCATCCGTGCTGTTGGCACCCTTGGACAATCTGCTGGCAGGCTGAAGTGTTCCCATGATGCACTCTGACAGGCCGAGGAGGTGTATGTGGGGAAAGGGGAGGGAAAAGGGGAAATGGGCCACTCAAGCATGGGCAGTTTAGAGTCCATGCTTGACTGTAGTTCTACTTCCATATCCCAAGCAACCGAAGCACTACTCTGTAAATTTTGTGCATATAAATGTGCTGTGGATAATAATATTTAACCAAAGCGTAGCCGAGTGTTAGCAGGCGAGAGGTAGGACGTCTGGGACGGAGATGTACATGCGTGTCTTCCTATAGCTGATGACAGACTGTGTGTGAAAATGCTGCTCAGGCTGTATTCACAACAGCTGAAGCCCTGGAAACTGCTTTTTAAGGCTCTAGACTGGCCAGGGAGGTCTAGTTCAGGGGACGGAGGTCAATTATCTGCCCAATATCAGGTGCTCGCACACAACGGGCAGCCGGTTTTTAACCAGCTGTCTACCTCAGACAACAGACCAGTCTTAACTGTTAGTCTAAAAATACCAGTCTTCTCAAATCTTTTCTGAAACCTCTTTTTCTACTTTTTACACATTGTTTACATGACCCGCTCGGAAATGATTTTGCCTTATTCAAAATTTCTTCGAGATTCGGTGAGGCTTAATGCATTAGTTCCAGATTTGGCTTTTATTTAGGGAGCTTGAGTAGATTTACTATGCATATACAGTGTTTTAACACACTTGTTGGCTTTATTAAAGGGATTGTTCACCCCAAAAATTATAATAATCTGTTATTGTTTACTGTAGTTACTGGTATGACTTGTATGAGTTTTTTGAAAGAAGATATTTTGAAGAATGTTAATACCAATTTTGCACAAACAATGAAAGGAATAGGGGTCAAAACAACACTCGTCCCCATTCACTTTCATTGTATGGACGATAACAAGCCCCACTTTTGGAATGACATAAACAGAGATTTTTTTGGATGAACTATCCCTTTAAGAGCATTTATAAATTGCGCATGTTGTATGCAGACGCACCTCTAACGGGACGAATTGCTCGTTTTAGCTGGCAGAATGTGGTACTTGAAAGTGTACAGAATTGTGAAATAATTTGCAAGCATTATTGTTTGGTTGCATGTCAGAATATGTATATCTTTGTACTGAGAAATAAAACTTCTTTTTTTCTTAAAGAATGTGCCTGTGTGGGTATTTGGCAGTAAAACACTCACTTCACTTTGGATGTAAAACAGCTGAGTTGAAATCAGTTGCCAATATCTATTTTTGGGCCGTTCTTCTCTGTCTTCAGCCTGATTGGTCTGTTGAGCTGTCAATCATCAGCAGGCGTGCAGCTGTCACAGGAGTTGCCTGGAAGTGTGCAGGGGTTTCCCCTTATCACAGAACACCCGCACATTCTCAGACAACCACAAACTGTTGTGGGTGTGTGTAGTAGTTGTGTCTGTGCCAGACTTCCTGAGTCATATAGTGTTTGCTTTCATTACATCAAGCCTCTACAAATCCAATCATGTATATGCAGAGCAAGGTAATCTTTTATAGATGTGCACTACTGTTCAAAAGTCAATATGGAAATTCAGTGAGGATGTTTTCAATTGATCAAAAGTGGCAGTAGATGTGCATAATGTTAGAAAAATAAATGCTGTTTTTTTTTTTTAATCCTCAAAGAATCATGAAAAGAGAAATATATGACTGTATTTGACACTGATGATAATAAAAGTAATTTTGTGAGTTTTCTAAAAGTAAATTGACCATTTTTAAGACTAGGTAAAAAAGAAATATGAAAACTTTAATGGCAATAGATCAATATGTTCTCTAAAATAACTGATCTATATTAGCAACATTTTAATTTTTAAAAATACAACCTTTTCCTTTGTTTTTCTACTTTATTTTATAAGGTTTGTTTAGCTCTGCTTACCATAACTACTGATCTCCCTGTAAAAGTGATTTTCTTCCTCAGTATTTTGTCCTGTTTTTTCAGTCCAAAATACACAAATGTAATAAGACTCTTAATCAAGATAAACAGAACTATTCAAGATGAACTGTTTTCGGTGAAACAGATTAAACAAAATTAAGCGAGTTTCTGATTAAGCAAAAACAAACTTTTTGACAAATCAAAAAGAAAAGCAATTTAAAAAAATGCAAACTCACTTTTGTTCAGTTTCTCAAAAAACAAGAATTAATGTTAGTGTATCTTGACTTTGATTTGTATCAGAAAACAAAAATACTTTTTTGCAGTGAATGCTATATTTAATGCCATGACTTTGTGAATAAAATAAAGCATATCCAAATGATTTCCGAAGGATCATGTAACTGAACACTGTAGTAATTCATTCATTCATTCATTTTCTTTTCGGCTTAGTCCCTTTATTAATCTGGGGTCGCCACAGCGGAATGAACCGCCAACTTATCCAGCATATGTTTTATGCAGCGGATGCCCTTCCAGCTGCAACCCATCACTGGGAAACTTCCATACAGACTCATTCACACTCATACACTACGGACAATTTAGCCTACCCAATTCACCTATAGCACATGTCTTTGGACTTGTGGGGGAAACCGGAGCACCCGGAGGAAACCCACGCGAACACGGGGAGAACATGCAAACTCCACACAGAAACGCCAACTGACCCAGCCGAGGCTCGAACCAGCGACCTTCTTGCTGTCAGGGAAACGTGCTACCCACTGCGCCACCGTGACGCCCACTGTAGTAATGATACTGAAAATTCAGCTTTTACAGGATTAAACCATATTTAAAAATCTATTAAAATAGAAACTTGTTACTTTAAATCTTTCTTTATTTTTATCAAGTACATGCAGCCTTAGTCAACAGAATAGGCTTCTTTCAAAAAATAGTGCATGTAGATTGATAATTGGCTTTCTCTTTGTACCTAGACAGCATAATTGATCATAATTCTTTTGAATTTATCCCAAAAAACTGTTTGAAGCGGCAGCAAAACATCAGTTGAATACTAAACTACATTTTTTAACCCTCAATAAGCACTTTTCGTCAGCAAACATTTTCTGTGATATCAATTAGCTTTTCATTTCTAACTCTATTTCATGCTTTGTTCGGCATAAACTCAATTGTGTGTGGGGCTTTTTATATCCATTGTCATAGTTAATTATTCCTTTTTGATGATTCTGTATGCAGCTACCTGATCCCGTGGGAGAATAAATGACTGCATCTAAGAACCACTGATGGATGGAACACTGGATTTTTATTTTCTTCATAATGGCAGGATTTTACTCTCATGCAAATGGATTTTAATTTGGAGGAAGACGTATATAGTACTGCAATTTTCAAAACGGCAGGGCGTCGTTAATCACACCATTACGATTAATGCACCTGAAAAGCTTTCAATTAAAAATAAAACTTATGTAATTGACTATTTATGATCCAAGCGCTACCAGTATGATGATACTCATTTGCCATTGCTAGAGAAACTTGGGTTGGTGATATAAAAATTTGAGTGATTGATTGCATTGATATGATGTTCGATGTATTCATGTTCGGTCAGGAGTCGTGGAGTTCGGGAGGACTCTTAATCAGGGCTTGCGGACACTGGAGGAATGTGTAATATGTTCATGACTGATGGGGTGAGTGGAGGAAGACAGCAGAATGAATTGCACAAGAAAAAGCTGTTATCCTCGTCTCACCCTCTTTTACCCATTTATCAAATCCCAAGAGCTGAGTTAATTGACTTCCTGGTTTAGGTTCCCAATAGGCGATATGCGTGTCAATGAGGAACACTTGCCTGTGTAGTCATTATTATTTTTTCTTCTTTTTTATTTCTAGTTATTTTTAGTTATTTTAATAATGTGCTACTTTATATAATGTGCTATTTTTGTATATCAAAGTATCTTTCAGGAAAAAAATATATAAGATATAATCATGTCTTATTTATAAACAAACCCGAAATTATTCATACCCCTGGCACATTCTGACTTAAAGTTACTTTTATTCAAGCAGCAAGTTGTTTTTTTGTAGTTTTTTTTTTTTTTTTTTTGCGGAAATGACACAGGCTTCTCCTAAAAGCTAATAAGACCATGTACAAGAGGCATCAGTGTGAAAAAAAATATTTCTCAGTTTTTATTTACCTTTGAACAAAAAGTGTCACAAAAATAATTTTGGGTTTGACTGTAGCTAAAAACCATTATTTCTTGTTATCCGAATTTTCCTGTTTATTTTATCCATCTTGTAGAACTGTGTAGTTAACTATTACTGTATTAATATTATTTTTTACTCTTTTTGTTGTTTTTTTTGTTTTGTCTTTTTGTTATGTTTTATTTATTTAATTTAAGCCCTGAATATTTATTTCCCCAATTCTGCTAAATAAAATTGTGGCATTTATTAAATGGCATTTATCTTATAAAAATGTCTGTCTGTAAATCAATTACATTACCATGGTTTGCCTTTAAAGGGGACCTATTATGCAAAAATCGCTTTTATAAGGGGTTTAAACACAGTTGTGTGGCAACAGTTTGTGAATATAGCCAGCCTCTAATGGTATAAATTAATTAATTCTATTTTTTATAATCACACTTCATAAAAACATTCTGTAGAAACACTTTAATTGACATTCTCCCTTTGTACATGTCATAAGAGGGGGAAAGCCCCGCCCATTAGTGACCAGCTCTCCCTTAAACAGCCGGAGTGAGAAGCAGCCGTCTGCCATTAGAGTTTTGAATCTGCCGCTATGGTGACACATAGGCATTTATAGCTCCACCCTCTTCTATAAAGAGCACAATCTAATTCAAATTTAAAGCAACAGTCACCAAAACGACACAATTTGGATCAAAGCCTAAAAGGGGCAGTTTCAAAGAGTTATAAAAACATATTTGTGTGGTATTTTGAGCTGAAACTTCACATACACACTCTAGGGACATCAGAGACTTATTTTACATCTTGTAAAAAGGGGCATAATAGGTCCTGAATTCTGAAAATTATGTCACTCTCCCTCACTGATATATAAGACCTGAAGCACTGAAATGAATGCAATGCATACTCTCACTGTGAAAATATTTGTATGTAAAAAAAAAAATTGTAAAGCTTACCACAGTTTTAAATGTTCTTTTAAACATGACTTCATTAGTGCCATGTGCTCTTAGCATTTATGCAAGCAATGTTTTGGCTAAAAAGAACAATCAGTTGCTGTCAAGCTCTGTTTCTAGAGTAACACGGAGAGAACATATAAATAAAATGATATTTTCATTAAAAAGGAAAAAGGAAAGTAACATGAGTTTGGTAAGTGTGAATCATTAAAACTGAATACATATTGGATAAGATTCTGAAAAAAATGTATAAAATTTTTTTATTATTATAAGATGATCTGTACATAAAAAGTGTTGGGTTTTCATAACCCAATGATGGTCAAGTATGGATAAACCTAGCGTTTGGGTAATTTTTTTTCACCTTTGGAACCCAACAGTTGTGTTTGTCCACATTTGACCCAATGTTAGTTTACAACAACCCAACTTTTTTTTTTGAGTCTACATACATAATCACGCTCCGCTTGCCATATACACACATGAATGAATGGTTCATGCCTCATATGTGACGTCACTAATTTGACCAGTGGCTTTGTGCCATATCTGACAAGTGTTTTACTTGCAGGTATAATTTTGCAGAGTCTTTGTCTCTCTGGGAGTTGAAACGCAGATCTGCATTATTTGTACAGTCTCTCTCCGTGGGCTTGTTAAAGTAGGTTAGGTTGAGTTAAAAAACCTCCCCCACCTGAAGGCAGATTAATATCGCTCTTTCATTAACCTCTGCACTATTAACTGTCTCTGGTGTGGAAACACACATTCAATATCCTGCTTTGGTCCAGCGGGGACAGAAGCAGTGGAGTTATCAATAGCGTGTGCTGTTAAGAGTTTATTGATAGATGTATTTGAATGGGTTAGAATGGGAAAGAGAACACAGGATGCGTTTGATGACGAACTGCAGAGAACATTTGGTGCATAGAGTGTTTATGCGGGGCGATCAGTGAGTCTGTGACACATTTTGCTTAAGTCTGAATGTGAGAGTTTGTGCTAAGTGTCAGCTCTTTCTATAATATTGCCATATTTATTGGCTAAACATTAAAGAAATATAATGCATAAGTTGTGTAAATTAATGTCAAATACAAAGAGTGCTGCTATTGTAACCCTGCAGCACCACTGGGATGGGTTGCTGATAGATAACATGGACAATTTAAACATTATCCCATTTTGTGTGTGGGTGTGGCTGATACTGATTTTTTAACACAATGCTAATGTTTGAACTTCAAGAATGGAGAAATCATTATCTTCTGGAATAACTCAGATTTTTAGTCACAACTAATTAAAACATTTGAATGACAGCAATTTTGTCATTAATTTTATAGTTTAAAACTTTTTCTAAGAACCCTTAAATAAATATATATATATATATATATATTTAAATATGTATATATTTTTATATGAACCCATAAATAAATATATATATATATATATACATACATACATCAATGTATATATATATATATATATTTATTTAAGGGTTCTTAGAAAAAGTTTT
>CAIGQV010018299.1:8060110-8114881 GCA_903798115.1 Danio jaintianensis | reverse complement strand
TATATGTATATGTGTATATATATGTATATGTGTGTGTATATATATATGTGTGTATATATATATGTATAGATGTATATATATGTATATGTGTATATATATGTATATGTGTGTGTATATATATATGTGTGTATATATATATGTATAGATGTATATATATGTATATGTGTATATATATGTATATGTGTGTGTATATATATATGTGTGTATATATATATGTATAGATGTATATATATGTATATGTGTATATATATGTATATGTGTGTGTATATATATATATGTGTGTATATATATATGTATATATATGTATATGTGTATATATATGTATATGTGTGTGTATATATATGTATGTGTATATAGTTGTGTCATTTATAACATTTATGCATTTTCTTATAGAAAACTACATTTTCTGACTATTTTGCATTTGACACTTTGAACTTGAACTGACGGGTCACAGTACTCTCCAACACCCCTCATAACAATAAAACAGTGGGGTCTCCCTCATGTCAAATCCACTGCTAAACTCTGGCCTGAGCAAAGGACATTCAGTGAAAGCTATAATAAAATCACATCTAGCTGAAGATGGTTGACCAAGTTCAAGGAAGTTATATAAAAGCCTTGTTATTTATTAATGGAGTTACGACTGTACCGCTGCAAAGAGCCTAGAATAAATAACCATACTTCTATTATCATCCTGATATTCCCAAAATGAAACCAAAGAATATACAGCACTGCTTCCGTGTCCGACATTACTTCATGAATTTATAGTTTTGAAGATTTAGATGGTCGTGGTAGATTGTCACGGCCTTGGGAAAACAGATGCGTTCAAGCAGCAGAAGATCCCGGAATCCATTACTCGTCTGTCAGAGATGGCTCTCGTGTTTTGAGGAAAAAGCATTTGTCACGTCTCTTCTCTCTCTCTCTTTCTCCTATCTGTTTCTCTCACTCAAGCTCTCCATGCGTTTTTATTGCCCGTGACACAGCTGTCTCCTCAAACGTGGCAGAATGGCGTGCGCTTTAGTGTGTGCGTGGCTGCAAATTACTGATCACAGACTCACTCGAGTGAAAAAATAAAAGCCCGCATAACTTTCTAGCTCTGGTACTTTGAGCATAATAGCATTTTTTTTTCTGCTTTTACTCAAAGAATGAAGATGTGTAAGCGTATGAATGCATGGGTAGTACACTGTAAAAAATGCTGGGTTTCACATAATCAATTTTTGTTGGCACAATTGTGTTGTTACAGCTCATTTTAACTTAATAATTTGAACAAGCAGAAAATATGATTTTTTTTAATGAATTGTGCATCCGGCGTCACGGTGGCACAGTGGGTAGCACGTTCGCCTCACAGCAAGAAGGTCGCTGGTTTGAGCCTCGGCTGGGTCAGTTGTCGTTTCTGTGTGGAGTTTACATGTTCTCCCAGTGTTCGCGTGGGTTTCCTCCGGGTGCTCCGATTTCTCCCACAAGTCCAAAGACATGTGGTATAGGTGAATTGGGTAGGCTAAATTGTCCGTAGTGTATGTGTGTGAATGAGTGTGTATGGATGTTTCCCAGTGATGGGTTGCAGCTGGAAGGGCATCCGCTGCGTAAAACATATGCTGGATAAGTTGGCGGTTCATTCCGCTGTGGCGACCCCAGATTAATAAAGGGACTAAGCTGAAAAGAAAATGAATGAATGAATGAATGAATGAATTGTGCATCCCAGAACAGTCGTTGGCAATGTCATTTAGTAAAGATGCACTTTTTATTTTTATTTTTTACAAAATCACATTTTTGAAACCTGTTTTCAAAAGTGTACTTTTTCGGTGCCAAAAACACTCCTGTTTGTTGTAAAGCAAATTACAATCCAAAATGCTTTAGAAGTTTTCTATCACTATAGTTGAAAATGCCTTTAGTTTATTAGTAAAATAAAATAAAAATCAATGACCAAGCATATATTTATAAATGAACACTCACAGAGATTATTAAATGCAGTCCCTTCCTGTTAGGCCATATTAGTTAATAAACTAATACTACTGTTTTAAAATGCAACCGTATTGTACAATTTTTTATCAAAACATGTATATTCATGTAATTGTGAAACATCTGCATCTGTTGTTCCAAGTTCAGAATAATCCCACCTCAGACTGGGCCGTGACTGGGTCAGTGATAAATCAAAGCAGGCCTTCCCACCGGGGTTATCCAAGACATTTGCGCCAGGCTTTACAGCCTCTGCCCCTCCCTTCAGGGGGTGGGCTCAATGACCCCCGGCAACAGTGAAATATGACCGCAGGGCTGCTGCCAGTTCCAGCGGGATCACTTCTGACATCCAAGAGCGCTGCCACCATAAATCTAACTTCTTTATTATTCTCCCTTGCTCTCGCCCTCGCAATACTATTCCTCTCTCACCTTTTCTCTTCCTGTGTTCCATACATATTTGCCATATTTATTTTCTCTCTCTGATTTATTGTTCTCATTAGCCAAGGCATGACAACACACGATGCACTCTCATGCATATGTACTCAAACGAGCCCTTCATGAACTCTTTCAGCTCAATTACACACACTTGCTTACCAAATGTTGCCATTATAGTGGCACGATTTATTTAAGAGTGCAAATTGCTCACTGCTATATGTTGTAATTTGTCCTTCCGGCAGACAAAGGACAAGCCGAACCCTAATAACAAAGGGCATTTTCGACATCAAGTTGAACATTGTGTTGCACATTCATCACGTCTGCATTCTCTGTTGGCGATAACATTCTCTTCAGGTTCTGTAAACAGATGAGTCAGTACATAAATTATCAGCTTCCCGACCCGTGTATGTATTTAGAAATATATGCACGGCTGTAAATAAACATAACAGAGAAGATGCTCTTGTTTTTTTGAGCTAGTAGGTTACACGTTTTGCCTTACTCTGGCTTACTCTGTTTATGCTGTACGCAATAAATTCTTGCAAGATATATTACTTCATCATGATAAGAGCCAGTGAGGTAGAACACTGATGATGTAATTCCTGTTGACTTTAGTGCTTGCGAACTTTGGTTAAGTCGAAACGACTATGAGATGACTGCAGCATATTGCCGTTTTAATTGTTTATTAAATAAAAAAGTTTTGTTCTTTTAAAGAAAGCCAAAGGGGCCCAGTGTGGTTTTGAAACAAGTAAAAATACAAGTTTTACTTCCAAAGTCATACAGGCTTGGAACAGCATGAAGGTTTAATGATGACATCATTGTTAAAAACATGAGAGAACAATCATGACATAATTTTTTGGATGAATGATCTCTTTAGCATAAAAGTCAAATCATTTTTAAAAGTGTCACATTGGTGAAAATGCCAATTCTACCTAAATCCCGACTGCATGAGTTTCTATTAAAATAACTGGATTTTGGCTGCAGAAAGGAGCTGAACAATAGTAAATATCATCACACCTTTTAAGGTTCTCTGAAGTGCCTTGAAACATGCAGCATTATTCAATGTGTTAACATAATTCCCGCTGAAAAAGGAATACATTGGGACTTATTGAGCAGCTCCTCTCCTTTTTCTAAAACAGCCATAATATAACACAAAAAAACTTAGATTTCATGGAGACTTTTTTTTTTAAAAAGTGCAGCCACATTAGAAAATTCCAGAGATATTTTAATGGTCTAATGGTTTAAAAGGCGCAGGTTCAATGTCAATACTATTGACTTATTTAAAAAACAGCTCACACAGAAGCCACTTTCAAACCAAGATTCCCGTCGGTTAGCGAGTCGAGATTGTATAACCATAAGAGAAACTCCCAATCACTCAAATGACAATTGTAAATGAATGGATTTTGCAGAGTACAGTAAATGTGACCACACCATTAGTCATGAAACCCAGAAACATGCCTTATTTCCTGAATCCTTAAAGAGCAAAGCCAGTGGCTGCTGTCTTATGATAAAACCCTCTTTTATGAATGAAGAAGAGGGTTATTCCAGAATGAGTGTTTAAAATGGAAAACACTTCCTGCTTTATAAACCATGAGGTATTTGACCATAATTGTGTAACAGGGAAGCTTTTGATCTGATATGAAACACAATCAGAGCCTTGGGGGCTTGTGTCTGATGAACAAGAGGGTCTGTGTGAGAGTGACGTGTCATGTTAAAAGGTCTCCTGCATGGTTTACACACCAGTGATGTAACGGGTCGATCTTCTGACAACCTTACCTCCATGTTAACCTTTGTGTATGTATGCATGTTTGCCAGTGTGCATGTGGAAGGTATCGGAAAATTGACCTTTGAGCCACAAGCCCAAGGAGAGATGCCAAGCTTTTGTATACCTGAAGGTTTCACATTGATGTGAGAGAACATTTGATGTTTGAGAACAATATTTTCTGTTGGAACTTTAATATATTATTGTATTGAATGTTATTTTTCACAAACAAGTTATTTATTTATTTTTATGTATTGTTGTTGCATCATATTTCAAATACAAATTTATTTACTGTTTTTATCCTATTTTGTTTGAATTATACTCTTGGCAGTTTAGTCCTTGTTGATGATGATAATGATGATATGTAATGTAATGATAGTTCCCTCAAAAAGGAAGTTTGCTTTTAATTTAATCACCCTTTGGGATGTAGACTTTTTCTACAGTAAAAAAATGAAGAATATAGCTGAAACTGTGATCCTTGCTGATTCACAAAAGACAAGTCAGAGGCTTCTGGTATTTTAAGAGTCAAATATATATGTACCGGCGAAACAAAATTAATACCTATGGCTTCTGATGATACATTAAAATCTTTGGAAGTAAAAAGATTGGCAAGAAACCTTACTTACAACATTATTACATTTAATCCAGTCACTTTGAACAGTCCTAGCATGTTCAAGACTGTCTTTATGGGATTTTTTCAACTTAAAATGCTGTTTGCTTGCATTTTAAGAATCATGCGGATCACCAACTCACCTACATCTTGGATGCCATGAGGGTGAGTAAATCTTCATTTGAGTATGCATACAAAACAACTAGCATACTCTAGTATACACTATATAAATATATTGAATTAAATGCTATTTATCTTTTCATTTAATCATCCTACCATACTGGAGGAATAGTTCCTAAGCTAACAGTGACTTTGTTAGCTTATAGCTGATTTGTAGCACTAAATTACGCAGGCGGAGATTACAAACAAACAAACTATTCGTCATTGAAAAATGTTGCTAACTGCAGACAATAAATGAGATTTAGGGAATAAAACATTTGACTTCTTTGGTGATTATCTACAATTGCATATTCTGTTTATCTATCATTTCACAAAAACAAAACCTGAACTCAAAACGCTTGCGGCATTTCTCTCAGCTGTGTGATTTGAAAATCCTCCCTCCCGACTCGCACGTCCGCTGCGGTGTTCCACAGTATCGACGCAGCTCGTCATGGCGCTCGGACGCAGGAACTCTCTTCTCCTGTTTTTCTCTGCTTTCTTCTGAATTTACTCCATGTGACTCTTTCGGACTCCGATCTCTTACCATTTCGACTGAACGGCTCAAGAGCGACGACCTGATTTTTGCTGTGATAAAGGGATCTGAATATGTAAACTTGAGTTGAACTGGGCGAGCAAGAATTCAGGATCCCTTTTCCAGGGCGAATTCCCTAGTTTGAGGAACTCGGGAAAGAAACTGTTCTGGAAGAAGAGGAGGAGTGAGAAGGGGCCCTTTTTTGAGGTAGCGTTTTGTGCACTCACTAGTCTCTCCATAATATGATATAAAATACATTTTGAACGTCAGATGAAAGTTTTCGAAGATACATGGTTAGTTAAAACCAACGTGAACACGAGTTACAGACAAACGTGTCGTGAAAAAAAGAGTCTGTCGGTCACTGTTTGCTGTGACACACACACTTTACATGTTTTAACTGTTATTCCCCTTCTATTCTGTTGTGGTTAGTTTTAAAATCACATATGGTGATGGTTTAGTTAGCTTTACGAGTTATTTAAACGGACTCACAGACAATACAAGGTCGATATGTGTATGTGTACCGCTAGTCGGAAGCAATGTTGGCTTTGTAGTTTTAAATACAAGGTGGTTGTTGTTGTATTCAGGATGTTAACGACAGAGAGGGTGAGGTTGACTGTTTGTGATAAAGGTTTAAAGGGGTAGTTCTTCCAAAAGTGAACATTTACTCAGTCTTATGTTGTTATAAACCAGTATGACTTTCACAAAGGAAGATGTTATGGACTGGCAGTCTCAGTCACCATTCACAATCACTGCATCCTTTTCACACAAAATAAGTGAATAGTGACTCTGGCTGTCAGTTCACCTAAAAACCATTAAACCTTCTTTTGTGTTTTGAGAGGAAATTCGTTTACATGGATTGATGTTAAGTACATTGCTTCGCTTTATTACATTATTTGTAACATTTATTCTGTGTACAATAATTTGATTTGGTTCAGATGGTTTAACGAGCTAATGGCGTAAAGATGTTTGAATTGTTTTTATGTAGTTGGTTTGTATTCAGGCTTCCGCTGTCCATTAAGATGGATATGCTCTTTAATATAGCGTCCTGGTAGTCTTTGAATCAGTAGCCGGTGGAGTAACGTTAGTGGATGCGGCGCGAGGAGAGACGGGACGGGACGGGACGGGCGCGAGCACTACAGCCAAGATTGGACGCATATTTGCAGTTTAGACACGAAGGCTCATTTCGCCAACTGACCAAACGTGACGGAAAACTCCATTTAGTTGCTTCAGCGTAGTTTCTGTTGCCAGGTTCATTTAGGGTCTGTGTTATATTAGCCTATATAGCTTAGATCAGAAAACATGGACCCCACGTTGTTTTAAAAATACTTTTAAACGACCGATTTTCATACCGTTTTCATACCCAAAACTATTCTCGAACGTGCATTTTTTTTAAAGTACCGTACAAAAATATTCAAGTTTTGCACTAGGTTATTTAAACACAATGCATGCTTATATTTTACATACTCTTCTATTTACTCTATGGTTTTTATAAAAGAAGAGGTGTGAGGGTTGAAAATCAATAATATCTTGGCCCCTTTATTTTTTCAGTAACAGTGAATGGTGCCCAAGTCTTTGAAACGGAAAAGTGCATGCATCCATGATAAAAATGAATGCATACGACTCCAATGGGTTTATGGCTTTCTTCTGAAGTGAAGTAATGGGTTTTTGTAAGTAAACTTATCAAAAGCTCATCAATTTGCTTCAGAAGGCATATACTAACCTTCTTAAACAAACTCTATTCACTATTCATTGCCATTACAAAGCTGAGAAGAGGATGTTATTTAGAGAGATAGTTCACCCAAAAATGAAAACTCTGTCAATAATTACTCATCTGTGTTTAATTCCAAACTCCTGAGACATTCGTTCACCTTCAGAACACAAATTATGATATTGGACTGTTGGATTAAGTCAGCGAACCTTCTTATCCTCCATCGACATCAAGGTTTCTGAAACTTTGAATGACCAGAAGTGTACCAAGAACATTGTCAACACATTTTATGTGTCATCTGGTGACTGTTTTGACAATGTTCTTGGTACCTCTCTGGGCTTTCCAAGTTTCAGGAGCCTCTCTGTCTATGGAGGATAAGAGAGCTCTAGGATTTCATCCAATATAGCTTAATTTGTGTTCCTGAAAAAGAATGAAGGTCTTACAGGTTTGGAATGACACAAGGGTGAGTAATTAATGACAAAATTATAATTTTTGGATGAACTATCCTTTTAATTTCACTCCAATCATATTCATCTGAATGAAGAAATGCACATAAATTAAGAAATTATTTTTTATTTTGGGGGAGCTATTTCTTGAATAATGGTTTGTATTATTATCATTATTTATAACATTTTTCTGCTTCATATGTTTGAGTGATGCATTTTACTTTTGAGGATTGTTTAATGAATCGATGAGAACTCAAAAGAACATCATAAATGCCTTCACACTTTTAATCAATTGAATGTGAGTAAAAATAATAATCTTTCCAGACTTTTGATTGATAGTGTGGTTATTGGCAACTATTGAATTGCACTTATTTCACTTGTAGTAATTTTTCACTTCTATCAAGCAAGAGTTATATTAAATGTTTCTTTTGTCTATTCTTTTGAAATCTGAAATTTTCTCTTCATTTGACAGCAAAAAATTACATTAATATTTTTAAAAAGATTTCCTCCAGCAGGAACCATAAACATTAAATTCCTTATGATTTATCTCCTTAGTGATGTATTTATAGCTTATTTTCTGCTGCAGTTCATAGTGTTTCTGCTATTTGTGTCAAGTTTGCTGTGCATTTCAAATCTAGCTCAGATGTTTGGAACATCCTGGATTTTAGGAGTTTTTGACACTGTCCTTAAACATCCTTAGCTATTTCACTGCATGATCATGTTCCTACTGTTTAATCATGATCATGTTCCAATACATGCAATGCTATAAGACAAAAGTGTTATATCTTTTCTTTGATTCTCTGCAGTGAATGCTAGAGACTTGATCATGACTACGGCATGGGAGTGACGTGACATCAGGATTGGATTTTCCCTCCTAACGGCCTTATATCCACGCACCCACACCATGTGCTTCTCTCTCCGGCGAGACAAAGCAGACTGAATGAACGAGTACGCTGAGAAAGATTGTGTGAGTGTGAAAATGGACGAGTCTGCGCTCCTGGACCTGTTGGAGTGTCCGGTCTGCTTGGAGCGTCTGGATGCCACGGCGAAGGTGTTGCCATGCCAGCATACGTTTTGCCGACGCTGCCTGCTTGGAATTGTGGGATCTCGTGGAGAACTGCGCTGCCCGGAGTGCCGCACGCTAGTGGAGAGTGGCGTGGATGAGTTGCCTAGCAATATCCTCTTGGTACGGCTACTGGATGGCATCAAGCAGAGGCCGAGGAGGACTGGAAGTGTGCATGGCACGTGTGCTAATGGATCGGTAGTGGCAGGGGTCCGAGCACAGGGTGCTGGAGGAGGCCAGAGGGATCCCGGTCCCACAGGGGCACAATCTCAGCGTGTCCAAGCCAAGAGCACACCAGTTAGGGTGAGTTTAGGTGTTTTTACTAGACTCACACAGTCCCACGCATCAGACTGTGTTTGGTCAGATACAGTTAAAATCTGTATTGGATATATTTTTGTTAGCTTGATTGGCAGAGAACTGGTCATGGGTGGTACCGCTCTATTGGCGTAAATCAGGCCTTGGAGACTTCCTGCAAAGCCACGGCATGATATGAAAGGAAGAATAATCTCTGAATTAATTGGGTGTTTAGGGAGTTTGAAATGTTTCTTTCTCGTTCACTCTGATCTGTGTCATTATATTGGATAATGAACTCTAAAAAAAGTTTGTTTTGGAAGACTGAAATTCACATTCAGGATAAATAAATAAATACTCTGTGGACTAAGTTTAGAAGAAACCACTTTCTCTGATGTAGGAATACAAATTTTGTTTGCATGCACTGTGAAAGTTAGACTTCAGTCAGACCGAAGCAACAATTCTTTTTTTATTTTAAATGTCATCTAAACGTTTTAGCCTGACTGAAATCACACCAATGCAGTTTTTGTGATGTTGGATAAATGAAGCTACTGTGATTGTAGTGTGGCTTCATCCAGAAAGAATACACATTTACTTGGACTATTCTTGTGCCGTTGCAACCTGCCCTAGGCTCATTTTAATGGCTCTTGCAAATGTATTTAATGTTCTTTTTTGGGGGGACAGTTTGTATAGCAAGCAGTGGGGTTGGATTAATTTAAATCCCTGGTTCTCAACAGGAGGGCACAAAGAGATTGGAAAGGGGACACAAGTTGTTTTCAAGAAAAAAAAACAAAGACAAGGCATTACTGGATTTATTTTATTGCATTTCACATTTCAGGTAGAATATACATGGAAACCCAGCTCCACTTGGAGGAAAACCTGCGCTGCTTGGGAAAAAAAAACAAAATGTTCGTCTTTCCCTGCATTTTCTTGTCTGTGGGGAGAGGGGGAGCTTATTAGCCTTATTAGTCTTTTATGCAGCAGTGAGTGCAGACATGTTTTTTAGACCATAAGTGAGTGGCAGCCGAAAGGATTTAGGGAAGTATATGGAGTTTAAGTTTATCACAAGTACAAAAAGGAGTAATGATGATGATCATCAGCTCCTACCAATAAGAAGTGTTCATAACCTATCTACATCACCTATCTACAGTTTGGCTTTTAGGGTGGCTGGAACTGCTGCCCCAGTGTGTTATATAGTGTTGCACATGATGAGTTGAGAACCTATGATTTAAATAAATGAAATTATTTTCTATAAAATTAAAACACTATGGATTTCTCAAAGCTTCCCCTTGGTCAACAGCAGTTTGGGGTTGACACATTTTGTGGTTCAATATAAGTAACCCAAAGTGCAGCTAGTGTGTAATTGAACACATTGCCACACGCTTCACTCCAAAATAGGCATAGAGCATATTTAACTGAATCACAGCCTTTGTTATTAAATGATTATGCTTTAATTTTTTTGTGCAGCTCTAGTAGAACAGTAGTAGAGAGAATCATTTTAGCCAAGAGCATTGTGCTTCTCAAGCAGCTGAGGTAAACCTCCTTCCCTGCTGAGAGAAAGCCGCATTAACTGCCTCTTCTCCAGCATTTCTTTTTTTTTGTTTTTTTTGTTTGTTGTTGTTGTTTGCAGTGTTTGTGAATTTGGACGTCTTAACTATTTTTCTGCTTAAGAGAGAGATGAAAAGCCAGAGATACTGCAAATGGACACTATTGTGTTTGTATTGGAGTGTGAGCGCACACTTTTCTGCCAGTATAACTTTCAATACAAAGTGTCCCGGTGGATCAGGACAGTTGTCATAGCAGCGGTTTTGTGATTGTGTGTTTTGTTGTGTTCCAGCTTTTTGTTTGGGCACAGTAACAAAACACAGGTGTCTCTACAATCAAGCCCTCTGTCATATCTCCCACACAAACGTATGGGACAGAAAGAGGCCTCCACCCAAAGCATGCTGGGAGGCGACGGTTTAAGTCAGACATCTCCGGTTTATAATCTTTTAATATCCTTCTTTTGTTGTTCAGTCATCAGTACTGTGAAATGACAGCTGGTGCCAGTTGCATAAACATTGCCACCTTGTCTTAAGAACTAGTTTGACCAACTAGCAGTTAGCCGAGGGGTAACGAGTCCTGTTATGTGGATTCAAATTAGTTAAATACTGATTAGTTAAATGCATCTCTAAAAAACATCAAATCTGATGAACTCTCCCCCCACACACAGTCTTTTCTAATTATCTCCTCAGCATACATATCATGGTTAAAGAACACAGTTATTAGCATTAGGCTGTTTGCCAGAGTTGGCTGAATCCAGTTAAGTGAGGTAATGTAAGGTTGATCCTCACTTTGAGTTCTGAAACGGCGCAATACAAAAAAGATTCCCCTCCACTCTTACATGAGTAAACTTGGCACTGATTGCTGCTTATCTTCACTCTCTTTGTGCCCGCTGTGTTTTCACGCGCCAGCCTGTTTAAAGGTGTATCTAAGGTGCTGTAAACCGCCTTGCTGCTGGTGGAAAGGGCTTTTTTTGCAGCAGTTGTAGCTTCAAACAGGCCTTTGATTCAGACTACATGATAACAGAGCGCTGCTTGAGTGGCAGGTCTGTTATTTAGGGTTTCAAAGGGGTTTTGTTAAGTCTGACACATGATATGCTCTGATTTAGAGATGCACAAAACACACACTCAGGCATAGAAACAAACTAGTGCTAAGGAGAAAAATTCCTCCCCAGTTCAGGGATGCGGACATGCAGTCATCCACACCCCTGAGAGCTCGCTTGTCAGATGTTGCATTATGTGACTGTTCTGCACCTGCGCACTAGTAACTAGTGGAAGTAAATGGTTGAGAAATCATATTTTGCTACATGCCATTGTGGTCCTGATTACAAGCGATTGACTACGAACAAATGCATTTTTTGAGCAGGTGTTTTTTAGCAACAATTTATTATAAGATAAGATAAAATTCATAAGCAAGTGAAAAATTTGAGCCCGTTTTATTTTTTATTGAATCCAAAGCATGTAACCTGCCTAGCTTATTCTGGTTCATGAACAAATTGCTGTTTTTATCTGGTTCTTTTTAGTGAATCAGAAACTATATAGAATAAAATATATGACCTGGCCATTTTTTCTGATTCACTAACAATTTTGACTCATTTTCATTTGGTCATTTAGCAGTTGCTTTTGTCCAAAGCGACTTACAATTGAGGAGACATGCAGCAATTCAACAAGAAAAGAGGTAATGCACACAAGAAGTGCTAATTATATTATTTTTATAGAGACAAGGTGGTTTCTACAGGTGGTTTGTCAAGCCCCATAAATGCACAGTTTTTTTTTGTTTTCATTTATTTTTTATGAGTCAGAAGCATTGAATTCAAATAGTTTAGTTTGATTCTTTTAATTCTTTTTTTTTTTTTGGTGAGTTAGAAATATGCATTGTATCAAATATAGTCATATCAGTGAATTAATGAGTTCTATTTTTAGTGTATTAGAAACATACAGTCTGACCAGTGCATTTTCACGAACAAATCACTCTTGAGTCTATTTTTTTTTGTTAATATAGGTAGCATAAAACATAACCAGTTTGTTCTGATTCAGAACAAATTATTCTTTTGAACAAGTTCTTAATTGTGAGTAAATTGTCTTAAGGAATCATTAAAAAAACACTCACTTGGACCCGTCCAAAAAGGTTTCCAAGTTTGTAGTCTATATTTTATAGCATTAGAGAGAATTGCATCTTTCCTTTGTAAGCAAAATTGTCATTGTAACTGAAAAAACTACTACTTATGAATCAAAATCAAATCAACTTAAAATTGAATTGCGCATTTGTAAAACAGAATTGAATTTGTAGATTATTTAAACCATAAAAAATGTCCCAAACCTTACTCTGAATGCTCTTCTATGAGATTTTGCATCTGATGTTCCACAGACATAAACCATGCCATCATTGGACCTCCTCCAGGTGGTTCAAGTGTTTCTGAGGGGAAAGAGGTGGGGCGTGGGGACATGCAGGTGGACTTCTTTCTGCTTTTCGCCAGCTCATGATCAAAGAATACACTGATACCCATGAGTCCCAGTGGGAAAAGGGTGCCGCTCCACTCTCACCTCTTTCTCTCTCTCTCTTTCTCACTCTGTCTTTCTCCCTCTGATTTCTATCACAGTTGAAGAATAGCAGGAGGTGCGGTCGAGCAGACAGATGCATAACAGCTTATTGTTAGCGGCCACCTCTGATCTGACATACTCGGGGCAGTGAAGGGGTGAACACCATACACTGTTGGTCGGCATGAGAGCACAAACCCCTACAGCTGTCTTTTAGATTTAAATAAGAGGCTGAGAATGTAAGAAAGAGAATGAACGACTCCGACAGGGTGGGAAAGATTTGTAACTTTGTTTAAAAGAAGTATTTATGCTGCGTTCATTTGATCGAAAATACAAGACAAAAAGTAGTATTACAAAATATTGTTAGTATTTAAATATTTACAATATTACTGCACTTTATTTACTTTTTTAATATCTATAAAAATATTTTTTCAAATTGACAAACAGAATTTTCAGCAGCCATTGCTCCAGCCTATATTGTTAAATGATGTTTTAGAAATAATTGTACTTAGATATGCAGCGATGCATCAGTTAATAATTGGTTTTGGACAATAAAACAATTTTCTGCAGTATTGCATTGAGCTGATTGTTAAAAAAAAAAGCTTTATTGGTCACACTGTTCTAATTTCTCAGGTCTATGATCAAATATCCGAATTCACCTTCTATGCCCTGCCTAAAAAAAGAAACATTTGAGTGATCTTGCCTGTATCTGCTTTCCAAAATCAAACAGTCACAGTCTGGCAACAGATAGGTTAGCTAGCTAGCATGTTATCTTTACATTGCACTAAAACACAATTTATGAGATGAATAGCATGTTTTTTTTTCCTCCAAACTTGAACTATTACTTTTTCAATTCATCCTCTTTCTATAGTGCTTTTTACAATGGAGATGCATCTTAAATACATTCTCATCTTATGAAAATATACAACAGTGCACAAAATAACACTTATCATACCTTTTTGGGAATCTATAAAGAAGTATCTAAAGTAAACGCATTATAATCCAAGCTGAGCACACTGAAAGCACGTTGTTTGAGAATAGTCTCAAATGAGAAGTGTTGGATTTAATATAATTAATAGCATTCAAACAGTTAAGATATCTTCATTTATTTGTCAGAATTTGCATAATGAGTTTGGAATGCTAATTTTAGTTATTTTATTCTGTTTTTGACCGAGTTACTCTGAAACAGCTTGTTGAAATTGAGAAAGTAAAGTTTTCAGTATATTGGTGCATGTAAACAAACACACTATTTCTTGTTGTCTGTGCTCAAATCAGTGATACGTTTTTTTCAGGATTCTTTTAATGACCCCAAATTTGAAAAAAAATATTATTAATAAACAAATGTTGCATTATCACATATAAATTACTGTCATTCAATTTAATGCATCCTTACAGAAACATTAAAGGTGCAGTAGGTGATCTGCCAAAATGCTATCCGTTAGCATAATATCTTTGAAATACAGTCTCTCCCCTGCCGTCCAAAGCCACGCCTCCTGAACTGACGAACGCACACCTTAAAGACGACAGTAGACAACCCACTAGATCATGCCATTCGCCAGTTAGAAAACTTTATAGTACTTTGAAATACTACAATTCCAAACGAAAAACTGTATTATATCTAGCACGTTTTCAGTTGTGAAGCCAGCAAAACTTGTCATAATATGCAATATTTCATGCATGCAAAGATCGCTGGTCTCACTCTCTTATGAGCTTTATCCTAAAGCGACAACTGTATGCTTAGTGGTTAGCCGGCGGGGTGCAGGAATTACACTTATTACTATGCCATACTTGCATGCTATTTCAGACCGAATATTCAATGTAGCATGGTAAACAATATAGGGACCGCGTCACAGGTTGTCATTGTTCAAAAATAAACTAATGTGATGTGAATTTAAAACCAACTTCACCTCAGTAAAGCAGGCTAGGCAGAATAGCGCTATTTACTTATGTTTTGTTGTTAAACTAAATAAAAATCTACATTATCGATGCTGTAAAAGGTACCTTATGAAATTGAAAATGGTCACATCAATCTTTCGCTGGAAGATTTCCGTGGCTGAGCAACACTTCCCTGCATATAACCCATTCATAATACAACACAATCTACATCAGCTTTGCCTGACTAAAATAGTTTTAAAACGTAACATTACCTGTCTAAAAGAAATGCTTCAGTCATGGTTTCATCCTTCCTTCAGCATGCAAAAATAACTCCAATATTGATTCAGGATTTTAAAAAGTTTTGATTTAGCGTTTGTTTTTACCACTGTCACTCTCTCTCTCTCTCTCTCTCTCTCGTGTGCACATGAACACGGCACACGTGTACCCGCAAATGGTGGATCTGCGTGAACGGGTGCGCAGATGTACAAATCTACATTTGTTGACAGACAGTTTGGGCTACTTATCAGAATTATGGGAATTGTCGGCCCAACAAATTTTAATTAGATGAACTATTTTTAGTCTTATGCCTTACCCAAAATATAAAAATACATTTAGATCATTTACTTTAATCATTACTATTGGAATGTGAAGAGACTTTCAACAAGCACAACAAAAAATGTTTCTAAAGACTATCACCTACTACACCTTTACTTTAAAAAAAATATATATAGTGACCTCAAGCTAAATGGTAGCATATAAAAACTTTTTGAAATCTGAATGTGTAACAAAGCGAATTAAATACTGAAACTCCAGCACTATCGTCAGATTATGATAGATGTCAGTGCCTCCACCTCACAGCGATAAGCTTCCTGCTTTTCCTCCTCCAATTTGCATAGAGTCAAACATCTCTCAACTTCTTGACACTCTGACTGCTTTTTCCGATCTGTTGTCTATCCCCCAATCCCCTGTGCGTGCCTGTCTCTCAGCTCCCATAGATAATAAATTGAGAAGACCTGCTCTGTCTGTGCCAGCGGACACGTACGGTGAAGGGCTGAATGTCAGCTGTTTATGGTGATTTTTTTTTTTCCCTACCGCAGAGCTCCAAAAGCCACCTCGCTGAAACCGCTCAGCGGGACGGGTGCTGACTAATCACGAGCAGTTTGATTGTGCGTGTGATGCATATGTATTTGTGTGTTTGTGAATGACTTGCCTGGATGCCGCCCGGGGTTCACCTTTTTTTTTCCTGAACTGACTTTGAGACGATGCTTATGTTCGGTTTGTGTAGGAGGCAGAATGTTCATTGAACCAGTTATTAGATCCAATGAATGGGATCTGTGTCTTGCAGTGTTTTCTGAAGCACTCCATCCCTGCTAACTCTAAAGCACTGTAGCAAGAAATTGTATTTTTGCTGAAGTATTTGTTTGGTGTTTGCTGTCTTAAATTAACAGTCATGTGTCAAAAGCAAACACACAGAGCAACTTGTTTGGATGGATTCATTAACAAATTCCTTGTTGTGAATGTGAACTGATAATTTACTAAATTTATCAAAAAGATTAGGTGATTAGTCTACTCGATTAATTCATTGAATCAGTCCAAATGGTTAATCAAATAATATCTGATACTTGCTGATGTTTTTCAGCCATAGTTGACTCAAAATGAAACTAAATCTGTTTTGTACATTAAGAATAGCAAAACTGACTGGTTTGAAAGGTTTTATTTTAAAAAAAAAAAGATCTTTCCAAAAATATTTAAAAATATTTTTACAAATATTTAAAATATTTATTGAAAAATATTTAAAAATATATTTATTTCATTATTTTATACATTAAGTGTACATATTTAAATACCAGACAAATTGAAATTACATTTTAATGTGTAAATATGTTGTATGATTCACATATGTTTGGAATTTTCTGTGAAATATATTTAATTTTTTCAAAAAGATTAAGTGCATTTATTTATTGAAAAATACAATCAATGCAGCGGTATTGTGATTTATTAATTTTTTTAGTGCTGGGCAAAAATTAATTGCATCCAAAATAAAAGTTTGTTTTGACATAATATATATATTTGTGTGTGTGTGTGTGTGTGTGTACTGTGTATATTTGTTATGTGTGTATATGTATACACACATGCATGCATACATATACATACATATATTTATACAACATTTCTTTCTGGCTGATAGCTGTGCTATATTTTGCCAGTAACAGCACTCGACCCGCTTCTTCACCCTTGTATATTACTCTGCCCACATGCAGCAACAAGCTGAGGACACTCTACAGTTTGACAAATATTGCTGCTGTTGGGCAACATAATGTACTTTTGAGGCTTTTTTAGTCGAGAATGTAGTTGTTTAGATTGCATCTATGCAGTTTATTTATAAGGATAGTGCCTATTTTAAAATATTTATAATTTCTGAGAGACAGCATGTCGGCGGCCATTAGCCTGCCATACTGAGTAGACCAAAGACGGTTGACGTTGTCTATCCACAAGATGGCGACAGGACCGCATAATAAGCCCTTAGAAGATTAAAACAGCGTAATTTCTAACTACAGCGGATCAAATCATTATTAAACTGGTAACTGATATTCTAAGTCGATCGCTCTCTTTTGTATGTTTGCTGTATATATACCATATAATTGTAGTGTATTGAGTGTGAGATGGGACTCGCATATCAGGAATGTGTGTTGTGTTGGCAGAAAGAAAGAAGAAATGTCCGCATGTGTTTAGCGTTTTTCCTTATCGCA
Organism: Danio jaintianensis; assembly: GCA_903798115.1. Classification (NCBI taxonomy): domain Eukaryota; kingdom Metazoa; phylum Chordata; class Actinopteri; order Cypriniformes; family Danionidae; genus Danio; species Danio jaintianensis. Next base: position 8,097,221 of record CAIGQV010018299.1, on the reverse strand, counting down.
AACACAACAGCAATGTGGTAGTGATTTGCGCCGCTTTTTTCTGGGTTAATTATTGTGATATCCCGATTGCAACAGAGAAATACTGTAGACTGTAATAGTCTTGGGAGATATCTCTGTAGACAGATGGCATTTCATGTCACGTTCAGCCTTATAATCTTAAAATGTCAGCAAAATCACCTGTTTTGTCATCACTTTAGACATTACCCTAGAGAATCATTCAAATACTAGCTCTAAAGTGACCTTGGTGAATTAGTAACGGCTTCTGCTGTTCTGACGTCAGCTGCAGATGTGAATGAATGGCGGAAGAAAGTAGTTCCTAATACAAAAGGATTTTTAGACTCTCCGTGTTTGATTTATTATTTTTTTTATATACACAATTGTGCCGTCGAACTGTTGTATAAAAGCAATATCACACTCGTGTGTGTGTGTATATATACAGCCATATTGCACTGCTACCCGTGTGATATTGCTCATATATATATATATATATATATATATATATATATATATATATATATATATATATGGAAATATTTATTTATTTTTAGATATAAAATGTGTATATGATTCGAATTATATAAAAATGTAAATATCTATGTAACAAAATTGTTTTGTATAGATTTGTTTCTATCACATATACATAATAAATATATATAACACACATATATAATGCCAACACTTTTATATTGTATGCAATTAATTGAGATTAATCTTTGCCCAGCACAAATTTTTTCAGATTGATTTTAAAAACAAAAATGTAAAAACAACATGAAAATTCTGTTTATTGTTGTGATAGCAAATTTAAATTCAGCAGCCATTACTCCAGTGTTCAGGGCCACATAATCCTTCACGAATGTAATGAAATGTATGAAATATACTGAAAATATTAAATTCTAATATATTGATTTTGTAACATTTATTTTCATTCTATCATTATCATTTCATTTTTGGGATAAAATGTTTCATATTTTTGTGGAAACAGATTTTTTTTCATTAATTAATAGAAAGTGAAAGAAATAAGAAATGTACCTTAAATTTTTGACCAGTAATGTAACTACTTAAACAGAAGTCGGTAGGAAGCGCTGGTGTCTTGATCTGCTCTGTTAGACTCTGAGAACTGGGCAGCAATATAATGATGGTTTAACCTCATCACTTTCTCCTCTCGACTCTGAGACGACGTGATTCGGCTCTCTGTGGCCTGACAGGTCAGCTGGACTGTCAGAGATGAAACAAAGAGGAACAGCTCATGGGTCGCAGGTCAGATGTGAAAGGTCATGTGACTGGGGTCAGTGTTAGAGCAGTAGGCAGAGAGCAGAAATGTAATTCAGAGCTTCTCTTTGATGTTCCACACACACACACACACAGACACACTTTCAGAAACGTATTAATATTTAATCAGATTCTAAAGCTTCTTTGGATGTGGGAATGATGTAATGAATCTCCATATCTGGCAGTGAGAAAGCGTTAGCAGCTGTGTTGTTAGCCCAGAGCGCTAATTTTAAATCTAATATCTCGTTATGAGAGGCAGAATGGTGAAGGTCTAACATTTTAATTGATGAACGGGTGCTTGGTTTAATGGCCTTGCGGGACGAGGCTTCTTTAGATGACATGTCCATATAAAGCTTCACAGTTCATCCATTATTTCACTCTACGTTCTGATTGGGCTTATTTTAATTATTTTTTTCTTACATTTAGAATACTCAATTCTTGATTCAGTCGATTTAACCTCATTGAAATTGCTGAGTGAGTTTTGTGCTTTTAGATTTAAAATAACTCACAATAAAGCATTATTAAGACAAATAAAGTATTTTGCTGCACAGGAACATATTTTTTTGATCTCTTAGATCAAGAAAAAGTCAGAGTTGGCAATATTTTCCACCTGTCCTACCACAAAATGCTTGCTCTTGCTGGATGTGCTGAAATTTGCAGCAAAGAGGCTTTCCTGACACATTTTACATACTCTATGCACACGACAATAAGCTGATTGTGATGGCAATTCAGATCTTCTTCCATCCCATAAACAACTGATGGACAACCAATTGCCCGCTTGTTTTTTTTATTTATTTTTTATTTTTTTGTGGCATTCTCATATACGTAGCAAAAAAAAGATTTTTGGAAAATATGAAGAAAAAAAAACAAACTCTTTTGCTGCATGCCTACTTCAACTTCAATTTGCATGATGTTTCTCAGAACAGGGAAGTCAGATCTGATTTGTTGACCTAACACAATTTTCCAAGAGTCGGGAAACACCGATTTTTATGCTTTTATAGTCTAATCAGAAATGTGGTGAAATACATTTATGCAGCCACAAAATACCTATTATTCACTCACTGACCAAACATCATCGCTATGAGACGTGTTGTTATACAGTACAACAAATGTAGGTATATACTTCAGTGTGTTGTATTAAAAACAAATCATAGTGACTATCCACATCCTTTCTTTCCTTTCGAGTGGTTTCAAAAGTAATGTAATGTGGTAAAATAAGAGGGCAAAACACCTTAATGAAATCTGAGCACAAGAGGTCACGAGATGCCTTCAAATTCATGTTAATACCAGGTGGAAACGGTAGTGTGTTTTGACTCGCCACTTGTAGGGATGGGATCACAAATGCATGTTAATACCAGGTTGGTTGTTGCTCTTCAGAAGTGAGAAAAAAAAAAACAGCTATGATTACCACAGACCAAATCATCTAGTTGAATGCATTTGCTATGAGCAAAGTTCATTTTCTCTCTCCTTGCCCACATCCCATATAGATTACAAGAGAAATCCTTAACATTTCACCCGGTCACACACCCACACACACTGCTTGAGACTGTTTGACTCAAAGCCTGAGCGTTTGTCCATCAGTGACAAAGTTTCGTGAGAGCGACCTCCATGGCGGAAACCTCCCCAAAACCTCAATGCCCTAAAATCTAAACTCTGCGGGCTGCTCTTTTGATGTGTGTGAAGCTTTTCCTCTCTCCCTGCGCCTCCACACAGCAGTCTGTTTGCTTGAGTTCTCCTCTCTGTGTCTGTTTGGTGGAGCTCTGTGTTTTTACGCAAGAAACCAAGAATGCTGTTTATTGCGTCTTGGCATGTATAACAGTGACATTCCTTTGACCCGTCCCTCGCTGCCCTGTGGCCCAGCAGCCCACGTTGACTCACACCGGCCTTTTTTGATGATGTCATGGTTGCCGCGGCAACCTCTGGCTGACCTGTGCCGGTGTCCCATAACCCCTTCATTTAGGCCCTGTAGTCAAGCCTGTACTTACACATTCCCCCCTCCTTCTTTTTCTCAGTCTTGTCTACACTTTTCCTTCCCGCTGTGCTTTCTGTGAGCGTATCAGCTCATTTCCCCCTCGCTCCCCTCCTTTTATTAAACATTGCTCCCTAGCTTCCATTTCCTTGTTCTCTGGCTTTTCATCCTTTTTGCCTTTTTTTTTAATTCCCTCCCTCATTTCTCTCGCAGCCCATAGCAGGAAGTCATTCTCAACAGCATAATTTTCCCCACAGGCCTCCAGATGGTTTGTATTTGCGTGTGTATTAGCAATAAATGAGGCTGATGTGAGTTGTATTTGACAGTTTAGCCCATAATTTGTGAAAAAGCCTTGTTTGGAGTGTCTTTAAGTGTATTGGAGGCTCTGTGTTGGCGTGCTGGCGCAGGCAGGTGTTTGAGGTTTGTTGTGTTTTGGATGTGTTTGTGTATCCTGTGGCTCTGCTGGGTGTGACTGTCCATTTCTCTGCCCCGAGGTTACATAATTTCAGGGTAGGGATCAAAAGAACTAATCAGGTGTTAAAAGCGTCACCATGGTGACTGACTTTCTGTTTGCTGGAGGACGCCGATAGGCCCTTGGGGAAGGGTGTGTGTGAGTTTCTCTGTATCTCTGTGTTGTATCCTCTCTGTGAGGTATTACTCATCTGAAACTGGACTAATTACAGTTTCACAAAACTTTTCACTTTGTCTGGTTTTTATTTAGCTTATTCTGGATTATCTATTTAGACAGAGCTACAGGTATTTGGAAAATAATTCAATTAGTGGCTCAGCAATTATTATGACATTATGAAAATGCTGTTAAAATAATGTAAAATGCTGTTCAGTCACTGTTTAAGAATGACATCCAAATTGTGTCTCTTTGCAAACTACAACTTAGACTAGCAATTTGAGACTTGTAATTATAGTGTTAACTAATAATTAAATTAATTTAATATTTTTAATTTAGTTTTGTTTTTAACAATATCTAAACATACATGATGGGTGTGCTTTAGTTAATAATTTAGAACTATTTAATTTCTCATTCACAAACACATTGTTTTTTTAAGTTAAATTCTAATTCCTATCTCACTCAATTTGTCTGTTTTCGCTCTGCTAATTCTGTATTTTACAGAGGCCTGATTCAAGTCAGTGACTGTGTTTACACGCACACTCATAATGCGATTATAATGGGAATTTGGCAAACTTGCGATTTAACTTTGCCTTATTCAGACACAATACTTTGATCAAACTAATGTGATTATGCTTATAATTATAGTAACCATAATGCCATTATGTTGTGTGGTGTACACAGATTTTGATTTCAATAAACAGTCATGCTAAACATTTTAATTGCATCATTACTGCTCTCACCAAAATGCACTCAAAGGTACACAGATGACGTGTTATTCACACAACTTTGTGAATAATCTTTGATCTTCGTTTTTCTGAAGTTTTCCGTCAATTCTAAACTGTCAACACAATTGGACTATATCTATCCAAACAAAGAAAACCGTGAAGGAAAGGAAGACATTTACCAAGGCATTGTGAAGTTCATATAGTACCCGGTAACATGCCTACTGCATGCAAGTTTATCATTTATGCAAAGATGCAAATAATGGTAAAAAGTGATATAATTGTATTTATCAGTGATTGAAGAACGGAAATGTAAATGAGAGTCTCATCTAAACTGTTATGAATATTGGAAATACATTATTAGTGCATGTATAAACAGCCAAAAGCTCTTCTTTTTAAAATATTCATTCCAAAAAACGGGGGAAAAAATATATTAGTAACTATTTTAGCTTCCACACTAAAAACACTGATTACGTTTTACATTCTGCATTGTGGTGATCTCAGTCCTCAGGTGTGTTGCCTGAGCCTGAGACTAGAACAATAGGATCTTGAATGTTTCATTTGGTGTTATTAATATCTGCACCACTCACACATATGCTTTCATGCATTCTTTGATGCCATCTGCATCTTTCCCAGCAGAGGCACATCTGGTCATTATTCACCAATCAATAAGAGCTAACCAATGCATATATCATCACCCAACTGTGTGTCAGTGTTTGTGTGTGTGATGTGTGGCATATCCGTAAGACACCTGTGCTCTCCTGACAGCTGTGTTTGTGTTTGTAATGTTTTTAGTTGTTGTTTTGTAGTAAATCTTTCACACCTGTGATGGCCCACCTGGACAGAACCACACACACACAGACACAAATCTACGCTGTGTGTGGTCTCTGATGCGCTTTTTTTACACTGTTTGTGGGTCTGTTTTGATCTTGATCTGCATTTGATATGGTCTATAAATAATAGAGAGTTTCATTCTCTGTGACACGTTTGAGCAGTTCCTTCAGTCTTGGTACTAAGGGGTTAGTGTGATTGATTGACAGGTGTTCTGCTTCATGTTGAGTGATTGGGCTTTTTTAGGGGCATGACCTTTGACCCTCACACCAAAGAATAAGCTGCAAGTAGTTGAGAAGTTCCAGTGGTTGTGTGTGTCCAAACATTCCCTTCCTCCACCTTAAATCTGTATCTTTTCAGAATGGAGATGCTTTTTGCTGCAGGGCAGGATTTGGATATTTACTGGTATCTGAGGTTTGGTCAACGTCAACCCATGTTCAACTCCTGAATCTTTACCAGATCTCTCTTCATGTGTTGCGTAAAGATCTTGTTACATAGGTCATGTGACCATTACCATCAGAAAATCATGAATTTGCATCGGACCATAATAATACAGTTCAATTTCTAACAAGGAGTTAAACGATAACCAACAGGATCTTCTGGAGTGTGCGATTCAGGTCCTTTCAACTCTCTGTGGTCTTGGAATATTGAACACTGATAGTGATTTGTAGGATTCAGGGGACGGGGGGGGGCTCTACGTTTTAGTTCATTTGCATTTGTGTAACTTCCCTTCTGTTTTATTGGACCTCTTCTACTGACTATTTCAGGTGTCTTTTTCTTGAGGTTATATAAATGTGGTTTAGTTTTGCGAACCATCAATACAGCACTGGCTGCTGATAACTATTGAAATACACAGGGTTTGGACTCTTGTGTCGTAAATCCAGTAATGCTTGTAGTGGTGATTCTTTCTGACCAATTAGTCTGCATCACATTTTGTTAACAGTTACAACCCCACCCGATGGGGTACTAAAAAAAAGTATCAGGTACTAGGTACATAGCGCAGATAGTCATAATATCAAGCAGGTAGCAGAATATGTTGCCATAGTTCACAATTGATTTACTTCAGTTCAATGTGAATGTCCATGCTGATGAACTCCCCAGATCCAGGACAGCGGGCAGCTCCACTACCCAAACTAAGCAAAGCCAAAGGTGACAGGGAAGGAACCAAAACTCCACCAATTGATGTAAATGTGGAAAACAAAGACTTTTTGAGAAACATGACAGATTAAGGAGACCAGTTCTCTTTTCTGGCCAAATGGATAAGAGGCAGAGCTGCAGTTTTTCTTTTTTTGCTCTTTCCCTTTGGCATATTATTATTATTTTTTTTGCTCTCAAGTTTGCTCAATATCAAGGGAGAATGAAGAGTTTTGAAAGACTTTGCTTCCAGCCAGTAAAAACCTTCAAACTATTGGTCCATAGTGGACATAATAACTCCTCCTCATGTTATATAGAAATAACCAGTTCATTTTCTCTGTTCAGTTCACCAAGGTCAGACATCCACAGGTAAAAACATCAAATACTGGTGAACTGATTTCTAGTACAAATTTGAGTTGTAAATCTTGTTTAAAGTGAATGATACATGCTTTTTCATGTTTAATAGTGTAATTACTAAATTACTAAATTAAATTACTATTAAATAAAGTGACGCACACATTGATATCATTGAATGCTTGCTTAATTGGTTATTGAGAGGGAACCACACAGCAGCAGTTTGTCCACATTATACTGCATCACAGGTATTTCACCCTAAACGAAAAAGAACTTTGCCATGATATATTATCACCTCCATCAGCTTCTTTCACTCTATGCCTTTTCAACTGATTATTTTTTTCATTCATTCGCTTGTTATGGCTCACTTTTCAGTTCTCATGCGTATATATTTTTTTCACTTTTGTTCCCAATTTTCTTTTACACTTCTTTTGTTGCTTGTGCTCACTTTGTGAGATCCTTTCACTTTTTTCATAGTCTTTCTCACTTGTTCTTTTACACGTTCACTCTTTTTAATCTTTGACCTTCTTCATCATCTTTCTGCCTGTGCTCTTGTTGTTTTTCATCTCTTTATCAGCTGATGTAGCATGATTAAGTGCTGCACGGTTATGTGACTGTAACACTATGAAGTGGATTAGAGAGGCAGCTCTGTGGGTGGGCGTGAAACTGCAGGAATCAGCTCTGAATGTCGTGCTAATCAGACCTGGGGAACTTTGTTTGGAACAGCTTCAGCATTGGCTGCTGGCACCAAAGTGCAAGTGTGTGTTTAGTGCTTTAATAAAGCTTGCTACGCTAACCTCATTAGTCTCATTCTACAAGGCTCCTCCTCCTCTAACCACGCCAAATTACATTAGGCAGTCGCTATGGCAACCAGCCCACTGTTTTGCATTCTTGTGCATCATTTTACTTTATCTGATGACTGAATATTTAAGGTGAATAAATATGGGAGGGTGAAAATTAGTCAAGTGACTTTTGTCTGCTCTATACTGGATCTGAAAGAGATTTAAAAGATATTGCAGGCCAAGTCAGTGATCTCAGTATCACACTTTTAACAGTATGTTCTGTAATCCGAAATACAGAGAGAAGGCAGTCAGTTTGTTTCAGCTATGAATAAATCACTGGCTGTTCACCTAGCACTGCATTTAGGTTCTAAAGTGCTTCCGTTGACCGTCCCGTGAAATTATAGACCTGCTTTCTTAGCCCAGCCAATGAAATGAAGCCTTGACAGTTAGGTGAGAGATTTGACATGTGGGAGATGGAAAGGGGGAATTTGTGTCTCTGAGGGGAAGCTGCATATGAAGGACAGATGAATTGTGTGGATTGAGAGAACTGTCAGGAATAGATGGAGAAGAGGAGCACGGGGAAGAATATCATTTACAGATAGAAACCTCAACTACAAACCAAGATGTTGTTTCATTTATATTTTCGTTGGACTTAACAGGAAAACATTACATGCATCGAATGACACTTTCATTTGTCTCGCGCGAATGCTGGAAATTCCGAAAAATGCTCTCTGAAGACAATTTATTCAGAAATAAACAGCTTTGAGAAATGTGTTTTTAGTAAAAGTGTGACCAGGAGCATGAAAAATGCAAATTGCACATCATCGGTAGGATTTTACAACCGATTGCGTTCAGAGAACGTACTCCACACAATCTTTTCAGGACATTTTCACACTAGCTCAAAGAGACTATAGTCTGAACCAAAAAAGCTTTAGTTTGGAGAAAGATTGGTGGGAGGGAAAAGAGAGAAGGAGTGCACTCTCTGATGCTAATTACCTCTTTTTCTCTTTCCCTCTTTTCATTCTGTCTTTCGTGCCACAAATGTGCACACACACACATGCAAACATATACACATCTTCACGTTATGTCTTTCACAGACTTTCAAGCACACAGCTTCCTCTGTCATTATTTTTGCATTTGTAACAGCTTCATGCTGTGGTAGAGAGGAAGAGTGTGTGCATAAAGACCAGAAGTGTTGTCAGCTAAGTAAGGAGAGAGAACAAGAGAGCGTGCAGATGGGCAGAAAAAAAGAGAAAACTACAGTTGAGGGATAGAGAATACTGGAGAATGGAGAAGACAGTGCAGTTTGTGAGGTGTGGCATAGTGGTTAATGTCTGATTGCAGGTTTGAAAGAGAGCAGATTGTCCAAGTAATGAGTATCCATATACTGGCTAAGGCATGTACATAAGGTACACTTTTAGTTTACTGTCAATTAGACATTTGATTTTCTTTGCATTTTTTTTCTCTTACCTCATTTACTAAGGCTTTGGTATTTTTCCAAAAATTTTCTAAAAACATCAAAATATCATAGTAACTGTACTATGCAAAATGCATTTCTTTTTGCTCAATGTTCAGCAGCCATTACTGTAGTTTTCAGTGTCACGTGATTCTAGAATAATGATTCGGTGCTCAATCATATCACTGTTGAAATGGTTATACTGATTAATATTTTTTGAAAAGGATTCCTTGGTCTATAAAAAAATTCAAAAGAAAGCTATTTAGTTGAAATTGAACTATTGGAACAAAGAAATGCCTTTAGTTTACATCTTATTTTGGTGATCTCCTTTTTGACTATTAATGACTTTGTCAACTAAAAATGCTAAGTTGCGAATCTACTTAAATTTCTACCCTGTGTTACTTACTATACATAATATTATGAGAATGTACAATATATAAGCTGATAAATGCTATATGTATTCATCGGCATTCGCTCGATTTGGAAAATTACACCAAAGGGGAATAAATTGACAAAAACGTATAAATACCAGTTGGACGTAAATGAAGCAATAGCCAAAAGTTAATTTTAACGCAGTGGAAATGGCTCTGATGCCTTTGAGTGCATTTAAGGGTGCAAATAGAGCCGGGATAGTTTAAAATAGCTTGGGGAATATGGCAGTGTCTGAACCCTCCTGTCTGAAATTGCCACTGGTCCAAAAGTAAACTGCATCAAAAGTAAAATTCTCAACTTTTCTGCATGAGTAAGCCTTAATTTAACTAAACTCGTTTTGTTTTTTTCTCTGTATGTTCTCTGAGTGCTCTCTGACACGGCACTGCCTTCTTCATAAGCACCTGCTTATGTAATCAGCCATATGAGCAGATGTGGTGAGGTTAGAGACTAAATATTAAATAAAAGTTCCTTCCTGTCAGTGTGGCCCTATTTCCCTTGCGCTTTAGATTGAGGGTTGCATTATTTTACCTAAGCAGTGTTAAGATACACAATGTGTGATCCTCAGCAAACCCAAAACCACCTGTAAGTGAGGTCAGACAAGTGTACAAAGACACAGCAGGAGAAAAAGTGTCCACATACAAAATAGCAGCACACATTTGCTTTATTTTTCCAGTGTGTTACACATACACACAATTACGCACATTCTTTATGAATACCACATGCTGTTTTCCCACAATTCCACTATAAAGCCCAGACCCCCTCCATGTTAAACAGTTTCTTTTTGATGACTAATCTGTAGCATACAGAAAAGTCTCTGCCTCAGCAGCATCTCCGTTGTACTCCCATATGTTTAGTGTTTTGCTTAATGAAAAAGACTTTTCTTCTCCTCTTAACTAGGCCTCTGCTTTTACTTTGACATTTAGCTTTACACATGCCAGCTTCATGGTTCATTTGTCCACACATTTAGTCTGCGCGGCTTTGATCTCAAGAAAGGACTCCAACTCCCATGAGACTTTGTACACCAGTCTGTGGCAGATTGACTCAATTGAGCTGTAATGGCTGTGGTTCCCATGAGTCCCTAAAGTGTAGTCCGGTTCCTTAAAGCAAGGTAAAATGCGGAGGGTTTTATGAAGGTCAGTGACTGTGGAACAGGTGCTGGTTGTAATGAGATGGTCACACGGCTTAAATAGACAAGTGTGTGACTGGACGACCATAACTGAGGTAGAAGGTAAACTTAGAGGGCTGGGAAAGAGGGATCAGGAGAAAACCATTCTGCTCAGGTTCATCTGTGATCTTGGTCCAGATGCACATCTGGGGTCCAGACAACTAGCCGTGTGTGAGCTTTTTCCTAGCCTCCTGTTTTTGTAATTCTGTCTTCCTCTGTTCTATGGTTTATTGGTGTTGGGATTATATCTCACAGGCATCCATGTTGTGTAGCAAGTACGTGTGAGTGTGATGTTTGTGTGTTTGTGTATGAGCTGCGTTGCAAGCTAATAAAATAAGACTAGAAGTAATTTAAATCAAGCCTTTTTCCACCATCCTATAAAATAAGAATAACAAGGTTGCTGACAAATTTAATTTGTGTTCTGTGTAAAAGGATAAAAGGCAGTATTAATGTAGTACTTGCAAATAAAAAGTAGGACTCGATCGTCAGGTTTTTTTTTTTTTTTTTTTCAAACTTATCATTTAAATTAAATGATTTCAGTCTAATACTAATTAAAAGAAATTGTGTGAGCAGCCAATAAACTTTATTTCTATATATTTAAAATTGATCTTTCATTTAAACTTTTTAAAATCAGTTTCACAGGGTATTTGTTTATACATTTTATTAAATAAAAAAATGTGGTTTTGACTGTTTTGTTATAGGATTCAACCCCTCGGAAATTGTTTTTCTCCCTGAGCCATTTTTTCCCATCTCAGTGTCAAAGCAAATGTTGTTTTCTAGCATCCTGCCACAAAACTTCTGCACCCCCCACCTACCTCTGATTTTTCTGTTTTGCTGTGTGAGGGTGACAGAAAACACTGTGGATCTTTTGCAGATGTTGCCATGGAAACCTTAACTACCCCGATTCACTTTTGACCACAGCAGCACACTACTCATTTGCTGGATGTAGGGGTCAAGGGTTGAATGCAGAAGGGCAGGACAGCAAGTACATGTACATGTATATGTAACCGGATTAGCTTTCTAAGTGTTCTTCACCTCTCTATTTGATTTAACACGAGTGCTGTTCTTTCCATTCCTCATCAAGGTCTTCCTGCAGTCTGATTAGCTTTTGGCTCTTATTGGGTTCATGACAAACAAAAAATCATTGCTGCGGACAAATATCTGTTTTCTCCTCCAAGCAAGCCCGATGTTTTGTTATTCAGACCTCAGCCCTGCATCGACTGCATCAATTCACTCCTTCTCTTGGTCGTAAACGCCCACTCAGCATCCTCCACACCTGATCTATCATCCTTTACAAAGTAATTATCCACTATAGCTTCAGCAGGGAGGCCCAGTTTGTCTGGAGGTGAGAAGTATGAGGCTTCAGCAGCAGGAGCTGTAGGTTGGAGTCCATTTTTAGCAGAGGACACAGATGAGGGACAGGTCAGGTCAATTCCCAGCAGTCATAAAGTGGAGCCATTAGCAGCCCATTTCAGCCAATATAGCTATAATGAAAACAACATGGCTGCCACATGCACTAACTCCTGTCAATAACATGCCGTCATCTCCATTCGGTGAATCAGAGTGTGAAAGATTACAAGGTAAGCACTACCGTGTGATGGGTTTGATACCTTGTGCCTTTTGGGAGTCGTCCTCTTTTTGTCCTGACATAATTTTGTGTGTTGGGGGATTTCTTAAGCTAAATTATTCTAGATGGGGGTCAGACGGTCTCCTGCCTGACCCACCTATCCCAGCTCCTGTAACAGCTCTTGTAAAAACTCATCAGGGAAACACTGAGAGTGTTTTAATGCACCCTTTGTGCACTCCAAACACGTACTGAGTCATTCGGTTAATGTGTGGACTGTCTGTTTGCTATTGCACCCCAGCTGGTGGAACCTTTTTTAATGGCTTTCTCATTTGCCTTTATCGTTGACTCTTAGCACTACTTTAATATATCACCGAGGGATGCAGACTGTGACTACAAAAAAAAAAAAAAACAAGATTCAATGTTCGATTCACAAACAAATAAATCTTTTGGACCTGTTTTTGTTAACAACTTAGCCATACAAATTCACAGAATATTCTTAAATGAGCTTGTTAATTGGCAGATCAGATTGACTTATTTAACTGTTTAAGAGCAGTTAATGAGCTTACAATAAAATAAAATTAATTGGGTCATTCTTCAATTGGGAACTGCTATTGTGATTCTAGAGGTGTGCCTAGAATTGATCTGTTTATTCTTCGTATAACATTTTGATAGTATTTTAGATCATTTATACTAAATTAAAGAAAATTAGTTTATAAATGGTAGGAATGCGCCATTTTAAAATTATTTTTTTATCGCATTTAGACGATCACTTGGGACATATATTTAATATAGTCTAAAACTAAAAAACTTGAGTAAACTTCTATGCTAAATGTACGTGGGCTTCATTCAATATAATTGTGCATCTGTTAATTTCATTTTATATGTGGATTATAGTGAGTTAGTTGAGTGTTTGGACACATGTACTGTTCATGATAAATTAAATATTGAAAATCCTAAATGTTGTTCTATGGGATTTTATTAATGCATTTATGAGTGAAACCGTATGAGTGACAGTGAGTGATTAATACAAGGTTAGATGTCTTTTTCTTAGATTATCTCTGTATAATCCATATTAAATACGACCAGCTTTGCTTACAGCTGTAGCCAGGGAAATGCTGTTACTCCTGCAGTTCTATAGGCACCCCTGCAGAAAGAGAATGAATTTTAATTTTAAACAGCATTTATACAGTTTTAGGTCTGTACCAGTATGTAGCATAATTTTAAGTCAGATTTTTTTCCACTTCATATATTGACATTTTACAACATATTTTAAATACCCAGCTACCCAATATTAATGTATCTTGCTCCCTTGTGTGGATCATGATCAAAGTGCAGTTGTTGCCTCTAATATAAAATCACTCCAGATTCAGCCTGTGATAAAGGAACTTTTTTTTCTGGTTTCTAGTAAAAAAAACAACATTTATTTTTAATTGGAAATCAGTATCGAATCTGCCAATTTGCTAGTAAAAAATGGAATCAGCTATGAAAAAACATGATCATGATGATGAAAACATGTGAAAGTAGTTTCTTTCATTGTGTGATGTGTTAAAGATTGTGTTAAATATTTTGAAATTCAAATTAAGTATGTTGTTTGACTCTTATAATTTGTCATTGTAGTTGCTCTTTCTTCAATCTGGAGCCTTGCCAACCTGTCCAAAGTATGATCTAGACAGTGATGTGTCACAGATAAGATGAGTGTGAAATGAAGAGATAAGATACAAGGGCAGGCTATTAGAAAGAGCCTTCACTGAGCGAGCTAAAAGACTGTATGGCATTAGATTGCATCAACAGTGATTTAGAGATGGTTGGGGATGTTTGTGGATATTAGAGTCTTAATAGTGATTGATGGCTCATGACTGAGAGAGCTCATTAGTATTGGATTACACATTTCTCATTAGTGGTGTATTAGGCACATCTAGCTGTCATGCATTGACAAATTATAGGCAGGTTCTTTTCCGCTTAGAAACGTCAAACATTTGCCGCGAGCCAACTTCTGTGATGGCATCTAAGAACAGATCTACCATTTTGTGTTTTTTTTCTATCTCATTTCTTATTAAATATATCACTACCAGAAATTGTTCTTGAATGATAGTTAAAACAGCCATTGACTAGTTAGCAACTGTTTTCAGATATTGTTGTGAGATTGACTTGTTTTCCAGGTTCATTCGGTTCAGGAGATAGTCGTTATAGATTTGACATAGTAACTCAGAAGTTACCAAACCTCATATAGAATGACCTGATATCTTTATCAATTTTCCCTCTTGAAAAATACATTAAACTACAATCAGAAGGGGTGGAAATATTTTTTCACTTTAATAGGATTTCTCGCACTGCACTGAACTGAACCCCATGTTCTAATCATTCTAAACACTGCTTTTAACCCCAGATATAGGAAAGTTTCATAAATTTAGAAGCAGGTTTAGCACCACCTTACACCCAGGCTTATGACACCCTGTTCTGATTAACACCACATTTGCTGTCAATTTCCCAAACAGTTACACTGAAACTCTGGATATGCAACCTTGGATGTTAAAGAAATTGTTTACCCCCAAAAAAACCATTTACCCTTTACTTGCCTCAAGTAGACTTGCTGTGATAGTCGTTTTGATGGTGTTACCAGTGTCACTTGCATAACCACCATTATTTAGATGCTGTTTTAATTGTAATAAAAATCAATTAGTTCTGTAAAAACACCACAATAAAAAACTGGATGCATTGAGTGACATATCAGCAGGAGTCAGATATCATTTGAGGTTGAGCCGAATGACAGTCCATTTAAAACGGGATACAGAATTGCATGGTATTGCTACCTAGATACAGCTTTCTAAAATCTAAAAAGAACCTAACATTAATATTGCACTTATTTAGTTTTTTTCATAGGAACATTACTTTCATGTCAGACACAGTATATTTATATATGTCAAGTACACTCTAATATAGACTCAATGCTCTATCATTGATATTTTTAATGGATACAACTCTAGAAATTGCATCTCATTTAAAACCACATTCTCCAGTGAAATGTTCTCTGATTGTTCTGTATTTAATAAGCTAATTGGTTAAAGTCAGCATGAACCAAATGTTGCTGCAGACTTTTTTTTGAGAATGATCATGTATTTCCAATTGAAATGGAATACTGGGTAGGGGGTGGAGTTTTATTTTTGCTCTCCTCCTCTTATTGTTCACTTTCAACTATCAAACAACTTAAAAGACAGTTGATGTTGCACAGTGTCCCAATGGTGTCTGCCCAATGTCTTATTGTGATCACACCATACAGTCTTGTCTACAATCATAAAAGACTGCAAACGAACACTAGCACGGCAATAGCACCATACCACCCTTAACAGCACACACAAATCATCATCTGCAGATACATTTTTGTTGCTTTTCAGCTTAAAATAACGTAATAGCTGCAATTGTGAACAGAATTTGAGAAAAAAATTGCATTCATTTCCCCATCCTGATGATATCCTTGTGCTTCATTGTAAATCACTGTAAAGTGTTTGTTAAATGAATTTCTTTTTTTTAATTGACAGGTAGTGAGGATGGATCAGCATGCCTGCAGTGTGTAAACTTTGAGATTTTTATCTTGTTACAAGGTATTTTTAGATATCTTGTTTACATTGTAATCTCATTTACCTCGGCACTGGGGAGAGTTTTAATAACGTGTTGTTTTTTCCCTCCCGTGAGAGAAGTTTAGATCAGTTGCGCAGTGGTGAATTATTTCAGCCTGCTGGACTTGCTGGAGCTGTCTTGCATTAGTGTCTAATATTCTGTAGATTTGATCCAGGTTCATCCAGTCATGTTCTTCAGATCTTCGATGACACAATGTTTATCCCTTCTGTCCCATGTAAGAGTTCTTGGACCAGGATGAGTCTCGAAATTGGAAAACCTCAAAGGCAACGAGTGGCCTCGCTTTTTTTAATTGAACCGCTGAGATTCATGTAACCTTAACAAACAGGCAAGCGTACACACACACACCTTCAATGCTCTGTTTAGACTGGATAAAAGCCTGAATGTGGTTCTTTCATGCCTGTCCAGTTCAAGCGATCTCTAGCACCCTTCGCTTTCACGCACAGGGCTTAGACCGGAAAAACACACACACACCGGCTGCCTTAACATTCATTTGATCAAACTCTCCATCTCCTTTTTGCCTTTTCTTTTTTGCCCTCCTACCCTTTATCCTCTCTTGTCCTTTCATCTTATCCCCAGTTCTTCCGTGTCTTTCCTCTTCTCTCACTTTTTCTGTCTGATTCATTCTCTAAGCTGAGCAAAGTGGGTAAATCTGCAGATCTGCTGACAGCTGCCTTTGAGAGAGGCCCACAGAAGGGGGACAAATGGAGCACAGAGGTGCACAGACGAATGGAGCTTTGATTTGAGAGTTGTTCGAGGCAGTGGACTTGGGCACAGCATTACATTACATCAAATAAAGCTGTCGGCCCAAATTACATAGAATTGCAAGAAAATAACATTGCTTAGTTTCATCTTTATTTCCTCTTTGGTTTGTTCTTTATGTTTGAAGAAGGGATGTGGTTTCTGAAAGGTCAGTTTGCCCTCTAGTTAGTTGTCTCAGTGTCTGGCTGGCCCTCTGTCCTCTCTGTGGTGAGGGCTGCTTAGTCACTGTCTGATCCTCCTCTGGGCTCTCTCTTTCTCTATTTTCTTTCTTTCCTTCTTTATTTCTTTGTCTACTATTGTACTTACTATCCACCCTTTCTTCCTGCCCTTTGCCTACACACGTGCATACCTTTTCTTTCCTTTCTTTTTTCCAGATTTCCTTCTTTCTTTATAGTTTCCATGTCCTCTTGCATCTTGTGCACAGGTATTGGGTTGGGTATCATTTGGGGTTATTTTAAGATTTATTTAAGAATTTAAGATTTGCATTATGCAATTAACATTAAAATAGTTTACTACTAAATTGTGGAAAGGCTGTCATCAAAATCAGGGAGCACCTTTTTTCTAGGGTTGATGCTTGTGACTACATACATGGACATCAGTAATCAAATACTTTGCCTTAATCTGAATAAAACAATAATATGATTAAGGTGTTTACATTAGTTGCTTTTTGAATGTTCCTTTTATGATCCAGTTTTACATATTATAGTGCATAGACTGATTAACTTCATTGCATCACCGCTTTATCCACGTTTCCTCTGGAGTTTTATTCAGTTTTATTCAGAGTTTAACTTTGTGTGTTTCATTTAAAATTTTTCGACTTTAACTGCAGTTCGGCAATTTTGAAAAAATTTGATGAACCCGATCATGCGTGTTGATGAATCTGAAGGGAGTCGCTTACCCGATGCGCTGTACTGCGCGCTTTGCCTACGTGCGTGCATTCCTTAAGCAACAAGAATAAATGCCTAACATCGCAGACAGTGTCCGTATCCTTCAAAGTTGTTTAGAATCAAATGTTTAGAGATGGTGTGATACAACAAGTGTGTGCCTTTGACGTACCCCTTGATGCTTCTTATGTCCTTGTCGTAGCACCAGTGGCACCAAAATTAGGCACCGAAATTCATATGTTGATTCAGTCCGGTACATACCGGTTTTGGTACGCAACCCTACACAGGTATGTTTTAACAGCTTTCAGAGTATACTCGACTAAAGACGGAATTTGACATACAATACTCATACAATCTCAACATTCATCTCTTCACAGACATAAAAATTGTCTTGCATGTGAACTTTGTGTACAGACACTCCTGACAACAAAAATTGCATCAGGACAGTGCGCAGACAATCAAAGAACATGGATAACTGAAGCATACCATGTTACAAAGTATACTTTTTTAACCTACGTAACTGCCTACTTGCCTTCCTTCCTTTATTTCCTTTATACCTATCTACTGTAGGGAAATTCATTCATTCATTCATTTTCTTTTCGGCTTAGTCCCTTTATTAATCTGGGGTCGCCACAGCGGATTGAACCGCCAACTTATCCAGCATATGTTTTACGCAGCGGATGCCCTTCCAGCTGCAACCCATCACTGGGAAACATCCATACACACTCATTCACACACATACACTACGGACAATTTAGCTTACCCAATTCACCTATACCACATGTTTTTGGACTTGTGGGGGAAACCGGAGTACCCGGAGGAAACCCACGCCAACACGGGGAGAACATGCAAACTCCACACAGAAACGCCAACTGACCCAGCCGAGGCTCGAACCAGCGACCTTCTTGCTGTGAGGCGAACGTTCTACCCACTGCGCCACCGTGACGCCCCTGTAGGGAAATATTAATAGTTAATCAAAAATTGCTAAAATTATTATAATATCCAGATTAGCCGTACACAATTACTTGTTGTCTTTGTGTCAAGTGTCTATCGGTTCAAGGAACGTCAATTTCCAGGTTATGAGAAATAACCTTCGTATGCTCCAATACTACTCAAAGCATTTTGTAAAAATCATCAAGATTAGGGACTCCAGTTATGAGCCAAACAATGCACAACTTCGAGTGTGTTGTTGAGGCATCGGTTGATCTTTGCAGAAGTTTGTTGATGAGAAGCAGTTTGAGTCTGAGGGTCTTTGAAGAATAAAACAAAAAACAACAAGGCAGAACAAACTTAGGGCGCGGTTGAAGATGATTTCTCTTGTACTTCTGCGTTGTCCACTACCCATCAAACAACCCATCTTCATAACCTCCATCCTAAACCAGATCTTACCTGCCATTCTGACCATCAACTTTACCAACTATGCATTCTACCTACCTTCTAACCTAAAGCCGCCTTTTTTCCTTCTTTCCCTTCTTGCCGACCTACTTATCTATCTACTTCCTGGTAACTACCAGCTTAACAGTCTGCCTACCCACCTTGATTTCACCTACCAATCTAACCATCTTAATTTACTTTATTCTATTGAAAAACCTACCTTGCTTCCTTCCCTCCTCCCCCCTCACCTATTTTCCAGTGCTTTCCTGTCTTTGATTGATTGTTTTGTGATTTTCTTTGTTATTTGTGCTGTTGTGCTGTGATTATCATTCTCATCACTATGCACAGGAGATGCATGCTACAGTGGAGGAAACCCACTGTTCTTTATGCTGGGTTGTGGGGAGGGGGTTCTTTTGGACAGAGT
The DNA here is from genome assembly GCA_903798115.1 of Danio jaintianensis. Lineage (NCBI taxonomy): Eukaryota > Metazoa > Chordata > Actinopteri > Cypriniformes > Danionidae > Danio > Danio jaintianensis. The sequence goes on along the minus strand of CAIGQV010018299.1, from coordinate 8,077,835 downwards.
GCCCCTCTCTTGAACATTTTGCCTGAAAAGGGCTCATTCAGTTGAGCAGCACTGCGTCTGCAGCCTCCTCCCTCTCTCTGGCTGTGGATCATTGTCAGGCCTGAAAGGAGCTTTGACCGGTTCCAGACGACTGGTTCTGCACCATAAAACTCCACACACATTGATAAATGGGCTTGCCCCAAAACATTGCAAATTCATTGGAATATCCCAGGGCTTTTTGGGATTGTCAGACAAGGAGGCAGTCAGTAAGTTAAGTAACACAGACACTGCAAGACAGACAGAAAAAGCAGCTCTGCACAGACGAACTGAGAGACAAGCCAACAAGGTCAGATTGAAGGACAAGCCATACAGTCTGATCACTCAGTTGTAACACAAAAGCTAGCATTGAGCTCATGCGATGGCATTCTGACTATATATAGATGAGCAAAGACTGTATATATGTGGGTCTTTATTTCTTTTCGTAATGCAGATGTCCATGGTAAGGATAATGTGTGATGCGTTCCAAAGATAGCAGCATGTCCATTAAAAAAAAAAAAAAAAACTGCAGCAAAGGGTTGATTGTAGAATCTCTGCTTTCACTTTACACTTCACACCCTCCTCTGCTGCGCACATGGTCACTCACTGAAAGCTGGCTGTTGTTATCACCGTCACCCTTCGCCTGTTCTGTAAGTTTGAAAAATGAATGTGCTTTTAAGTGCTGATCTTGCATTATCCATGAATCCAAGTTACTTTGGAACCCCTGAACTCCCACTTTTAGTAATCCTCCTCTTCTCTTTCTTTTCTCTGCAGGGAGTTCCTCAGTTACCCTGTGCTAAGGCTCTATACAACTATGATGGCAAAGAACCTGGCGATCTCAAGTTCAGCAAAGGTGACATCATCATACTGCGACGACAGGTTGATGAAAACTGGTACCATGGAGAGATGGGAGGAGTCCATGGATTTTTCCCAACCAATTTTGTCCAGGTCATCAAACCTCTCCCACAGCCGCCCCCTCAATGCAAAGCCCTGTATGACTTTGAGCTCAAAGATAAGGAGGCTGACAAGGACTGCCTGCCTTTCTCAAAGGTGCTGATTTCTACTCGCAGTACAGACAACCTTTAGTATTAATCTCCAATTCACACACATTTTGCCAACCACAAGTTAATTAACAAATATGATAACATTTTACATAAGTTATTGCATAGGGTATCGTGAACTAAAAATGCACATTTTAACAGCTTTCCTCATTTAAAACTCACCCTATTCCCACTGTTCTTTGTTGCATGTCAGAAGCAACATGAGCATTCTTTAGAATGTTTATTTTGTGTTCTACTGAAAAAGAAATAAAATGGGTCTGGAAAGGCAGGAGGGTGAATAATTGGGTAAGCTAACAGCATAGTTTAATGTTGCAGAGGCAAAAAGAAACAATTCCTGTTATTTGCGACATAAGTGATGCAAGTTCCCCTCCAGCTACTTGTGTTTTGAATAGATTTTTGTAAAATAAAAAAACAAAACAATTGCCTGACATTCATGGATGCCTTCGAGTTGTAAATTTTTTCTAAACTTTTTAACAACGTGCTGTAAAGGCTTCTGGCTTAATAACAAGAGACCTATTTTTATTTTTTATTTTTTGGTCTGCCCTCAGGATGATATTCTTACTGTGATTCGTCGTGTGGATGAGAACTGGGCGGAAGGCATGCTGGGAGATAAGATTGGCATCTTTCCCATATCTTATGTAGAGGTGAGTCATATCAGTGCATTTAAAACTGCTGTTGTTCCCTGACATTTTCATATTTGATGTTTTATATTTAGATGCTGTACACTTCAGCACAGCTTTTGTCTTGTAAAACTTCAAAGAGTTTGCTCTCAAAAGTATCATATTCTGTTCATATGATCTTTCACCCTCACCATTTCTTAGTTTTTGGTCTTGTTGAATCAGCTCTCGAAGCATGCTGATCTTACAGAGCTCTCAAAGTGTTGCTAATTATTTGAGCTGTATTGAACTCACTCTCATCAGCCGGTACAATGTTCTTAATATATGCCCAGCGTTGTGTCTCTTTTTATCTAACATCCCCAATCATAAAACACTCAACATCAACCAAGCATGGCCTCAATTATTGTGGCCAACTCCACGTGTCGCTCTTAAAAGTTGCAGCATCTCAAGACTCTCAACACCTCATGTCCCTACTCTCATAAACAACCTTTATGAACCCTGGCAGAGGCAGCGTGAGTTCTCCACCAGCCACGTGTCTAACCTGTGTGAAAAAATAACCATCAAAAGACATTCAAAAATAGCTTCTTGTCAGAATGGTGCTGCTTGAATAGCATATCTCTCATACAGAGTGAGAGAATGAGGGAGGCGAGGGGCGGAGGCTATGAGCTTACACAAAAGCACTGGCAATTTTCACTAAACCAGACTTTTTCCAAGCGAATGCTTTTGAGAAGGTAATCTCTGATACCAGTGACATCAAAAGTGACTCAGGTACTTGAAAGTGTAAAAGGGGGGAAAGGGTATTTCTGTTCCCATGTCACTTTCTGCCACCATAAATGTATGTTTTCAGAGAGTGACTTGCAAATTGAACCAGGCATGTGTCTCTCTTAGTGGCCATCATCTTTGCAGTAGTTCATGTCTGTCGGGTTTTCAAGGGCAACGCTAAGATATAACGAGCTGATCTTGATGTTGTATTACATTATATTACCACTAATGCTTGGTGAATCATGTAAAGTTACTGTCCTGTTTTTGTATCCAGTGTTTGCTATAGCTGTATGTCCAGTAATATTGCTGTGGTAGTCATAAGGTTGAGGATGCTTAGTTTTTCTTCTTTGTCATTGTTATTATTTTCAAGAATATTACATTATGCTTTCAGACCAAAAGGTTTTTTGAAATAATGAGAAGCATCAAGTTTCCAGACTTCTCATTGGTTGTGTGTCAGTGCAGCTCCCACATCTGTTGTTAAGCGCTTGATGTATAGTTTCTAACTAATGAACTTTGTATTGTTGTATTAATACATTAACAAATTGTTATATATGAATAAATCCATAAACTCTTAAAATGCACTACCTACACCGTCTACACCAGTGCTGTTCAACCATTTAATTGATTCTTATGATCTGAGTCAGTGGGGTTTTAGGTGAATTTAAAGTGTAGGGTTCTTCAGATGAGTGCTCTGATTGGCTGCTCTCGTTTGTGAAGAGTTAGGCAGTTGCCCAGCACGATGGGTGTTGCTCTGTCATTAGCTGAAGACACTCTGCTCATCTGCTTTTTAATTTCAGTTAAAGTCAGACATGGCTTGCAATCCCATCACACTCACTCCCCCACATATTGTAAATCAGTCGGTCTTTGATTTGAATTTTTTTACTCATCTTTCTTTTTTTGTTTGTGTATAGTTGGTGCACATTTCCACATTTACATTATGCAGATCTTTTACTCTTCCACTTTAACGATTCAAATTGAATGGTCTTCTTTGGCCTTGTTTACACAGAAATGTTTTGATGAAACGTGGTGTTAAGAGATACTTTAAAAAGAATGTTAAGAACACCAGGTGGAACCAGTAATGTGTCTCAGCTGACTGCTGAAAACATGTGAATAACAGGTGGAAACAGGGCCATTGTCTCTTTAATTTTCAGTTTGTTGCTCAAGTCATTTCTTTGTCCTTCATCTTGTTGCTATGCCTTTCTTTCCCCTGCTTCTTTCATTCTGTATTGTTACATCACAGCTTGTAAAATTTAAATTTAAAGAAATCATCAAAACTGTGGCTGAGCAGCTAATTCACATGGCATATTGAGCCTTGTTGCTCATATGGGTCCTCTGGGTTTGAATCTGGTTCACCAAATATTGTTCTGTTCACTCTCTACAGTTTAACAGTGCGGCGCGACAGCTCATAGAACTGGACAAACCATCTGAAGGAGGAGGAGACTCTAGTGAAGGACCGTCCTCATCTTCCTTGGGCCCTCAAGCCAATGGCTCCCAGAAAGCCCCGGGGGAGAAGAAGAACAGTAAGAAGCGGCACTCATTCACCTCACTGACTATGTCCCATAAGCCTTGCCTGGCTCCTCCACCACAGAGACACTCCATGGAGATCAGCGGCCCGGTTCTGATCAGCTCCTCTAACCCCACAGCAGCGGCCCGGATCGGAGAGCTCAGTGGAGGCCTGTCCTCAAGCGCACCTTCACAGGTGAGAGATCACACTCATTCAACATAGGTCCTACTGCCTTGTGTATATATAGAGATTTGGTGTTAAAAAACATGTATGGATATGCAGGAAAGAAAGAGGAGGAAGCACAGTTATTATTTCAGCATGATGGGGGCTGACCTCTAAATGTGCTGTCTCTCATCCACTCTTCCTCTCTCTATGATATATATAGATTGGTACTCATACTGAGTGGTGGTGAGAGGACATCATCTCTCAGAGAGAGGATGAGCTTCTCAGCTGTGGCCATGGTTACACAGCCTGATACGTTTGCGTGCATACACACACACACATACTGTCAGTAAAGCAGAATTGGCACAGATGTATTAAATGATAGAGTCAAGAAAAGAAGAAAGTGGGGCTCAAATCTGACTTCAACTAATCCTTTAATTTGCCTGGAGATTTTGAAATCCAGTCTCCAAGTGTAAGTGACATGAGCACCTAAAACAACAGATCTTGCACCTATTGGGAGAAAATCTCCATTGTTTTAAAATGCAGAAAGATGTTTAGTCACTTTTCATTAGATAACCACAGTGGTTATATGCGTATTGTTATGAAGTTAGGTTGTTTTATATATAAATAATGTATTTTAAGGCTGCGTGACAGAATTATTTAATTGAAAGTCCAGTAGTATTTTTACAGTTTTGAATAACTGTTAATTAAAAAAGTCTTAGTTGAAAATACTGACACCCGACATCAGTGTTGTTGAAAGTGAGTATATTTATTTTTTTCTTCCAAGTCAGAGAAATCATCATTTTAACATATTTCAGAATATATATTAGAAATATTTATTGTAAAATAAAGTAAATGAACACAAGATGAAATGGTCTTTAGGAATTTTAAAGGGATAGTTCACCCCAAAATGAAAATAATATTTTTTTATATTGGATGCTCAGAGTTTTAATAGCACATTTTCATGTTTTTTTTTTTATTAATTACCACTTGTATTGGCCAACAAAAAGGGTTTTTTGGTATATTTTAAGTTAACACCATAATCACCGTGATCAAAAATGTAATATTCATAATCTTGTTCAGCTCTACAGTAATGTGACTGTAGCAGTTGCTTGATCTTGTCACGTTCAAATTAATCTCTTTTGCAGAGACTGATAAAAACTGTATACGCAATAATGAAACAGTAACAGACAAAAATATCTTGTGCTCATCAAAGATTGTAATATGTTACACTTTTTAATTGTCAAGTAACAGTGAAATACATGAAATGCACAACAATAGTTCAGTCGCTAATCAATGCTAGCTAGAAATGAAAGAAAAGTGAGCATCCTGCCCACACTCCAGAGCTCTGATGCTTGTCCACACCAGCTTACTGTTCTCTCCTGTTCTGTCAGCAATTACTCTGTCTCATTCCACACAGTCCGACACGCTGTCCGAGTGTCTGAGATCAGTGATGCGTGACAGCGCTCCAGCACATCAAACACTTGCTCGCAGAGGTTACTCCAGCAGCCCTGAAATGACAGTCACTCACAGCTGTTCACTGGTTGCAGTCTCTGAGGAGATCCCGGACAGGCATGTCATTTCATGTGAATAATCTGGGGTGGGGGAGCTCTAACTTCCAGGAATGTGGCATTTCCTTCTTTAATTTACGGTTGCTGTGATTTAATTGAAGTGACATTTTCATTCGTTTTAAAGATGTAAAGTGTCCCGTTTAGGCTTTTTTGATTATTAGTTTTCATGCATCGTGTATTTTTCAATGAAAGGATGTACATAGTTTTAAAATGCACAACATATAAAGCTATTCTCTCCTGAGTGAATTGTGAAGTGCTGAATGCAGTTTTCAGTAATTCCAGTTTCACCTCCATAACTGATCTAAAAAAAAAAAAGAAAAAAAAAAAGAAAGAAGCTAATTTGCATAATACCAGCTTGTGGTCTTCATTGGTGGCCCATGGCAACATCTACTTGGAACTACCTTCAAATGTCAACATCATGTTGAGATGAAACATTTATTTCTTGACTAGGGATGCCAACAATTATGTTAAATGGGATTGTTGACCCCCCCAATTTTTTTTTTGCTCACTGTTTACTAACACTCAATTGATTCCAAGCATTTAAGTTTCCTTTTTCTGTTGAACAGAAAAGAAAATATTTTGACGGATCGTAGAAACCTCATGTCAGCAGTTGACTTGCATACTAGGAAAAACAAATTCTAAATTTTTTTTAAAATAACATATTTAGTGTTCAACAGAAGAAAGTAACTCCAAACAGGTTTGTGACAAGTGAATGATGATTAAATGATGACAGTATATTCAGTTTTGGGTCAACTATTCTTTTAATAATCCTTTAGACCAATAAACCCTATCAATGGTTGATTAAGCATAGACCTCATTGATGTGCATAGTTTTGAATCATATGTGACTTACACACTTGAATTACACAACTGTAACATCTCATAATGTAAGTGAGAAACGTCCTGATTTGATGAAGGTTTGGATTGACAAACTATTTTCCCCCCTATTTTGTTTTATCATCGGCCTCTTGCTTGACTTCATATTGTAAAATCAGTGCCATCGTTACTGTGTGTACAATCACTGAGGATTGAGAAAGCTGAATATCAAATATGCTGATGGAAGTTTTGGTTTCCGACACATGTTATAATCAGTTGATCAGTTACAATAGAGGGGTCATCTGACCGAGCAGAGTAGACTTTCAGAAAATGGAATCACTTTTTCACAGCATAAACACATCACTTAATGATTGTAGAAAACATGCTCAGTGTATTTGCAGAAACAAGGTTGAATTGTTGCAAAGTGCAAGTCAAGCAGAAAATTACACTATAGTCTGCTTGGTCTACAAACCTCTTTGAATTTTAAGACCGAGTGAGACTGCGGCACAGAATAAAGCTGAGCATGCCAGCTTTCGATGTTTCTGCAATTGGCTCATAATGTATAATAAGCCAGTCTAACAGCATCTTGTTGTTTTATACATTCATCTGCATTGCTTACCCTTTTCTTGTTTTGGTGTAGGCATATCATTGCAACATCAATGGCAATAGGAAGCAATGCAGATATTATGTAAAATGAAATTATGCCATACATATCTGAAGAGTTGTGATGTATAGCGTGGACAGTCATTCATTGGACAGTGTGAATGTAGCTACTGAGTCTCAGGTTGTTCTGACAAAGAATTTATAAAAAAAAACTAGTTAAAAACATGAAGGCAAGTCAGGTTTATGACCAAACATCACATTTCAAACATGTGTGACTTTAAAACCTTTATAGTAGTGAAGTATATATAAACATTAAAAAAGTCATAAAACATCAATCTATTCTGTCAGTTTCATTTAAACAATTTAAAGCTTTCATTTAATCCTTGTTAGAACTTATGTTCGTTTTAATGTACTTAGCAAAAATATCTCTTTTGCTTTTAGTAAATTGCTGAAATAATGAAAAATAACCATATAGTTCTAATTTTATAAAATATTTCCAATTTAGAGAAATTGTTTCTTTTTTCTTTTTAGCATCTATTTAGCATTGCCATCACAGAAATAAATGACTTTTCAATAGATTAAAATAGAAATCTTTTTAAAAAATTGTAGTGCTAATTCTCAGTTTTATGCTATTATTGTTATAAAACAAATGCAGCCTTTGTGAGCAGACTGTATTTTCTTTCCAAAACTTTTGGACAGTAGACTTTATTTTATTTTGTATACTTGATTTTTTTTTTTTTTTTAGCTGCCAATCTTGTCTTTGGCAGTACACAAAAAAGAGCAGTATTTCTAGCAGTCCTGACACCCCAAGTTGCATTGACCTGAAACTGTCGAAGAAGCAGCTTCAAGTGGAACGTTTGGAAGAACAAATTCTTTGGTTCTTGAACCAATATCTCCATGCAAGTGTGGGTGTATTTGACCAGTATTGTAATCTTACTGCTAACCAGAAATTGTATTTTTTTTTTTCCATAATGTATGTTCCATTTATGCCGTCACCTCTCTGGAGTCCTCTTCTGTAGGACAAAACACTGAGCACAACAGAAGACATATTACACCTCTGTCGTCTTAGTTTCGGTCTGTCTGTTTGCCCTTGGATCCATTTTAATGTTCATAAAGGAGCGCTTGAGACAGGGTGTTGTGAAAGCTGACCCTGATTCAGTGTTTTATGAGTGAATACTTGGTGCAGATGGAATGAGGAAGCATGTGCTGTGGCTATAGCAAACATGTGTTAACGCTTTAAGAACATGAGACCATTTCTCGAGCAACAGAATTTGTCATCGTCTTAATATGAAACCAGCACAATGTTTTGTACTTACACCTAGTTGAGGATATTTACACAAGACAACAGTCCATTTCCTGTGTGCTTAACCACAAGATTTATCATCTTCAGTGTATAATTGAGATGTTTTTCCCCTAGATTTTGTTTTACCTTTCTCATACAGCAGCGTATTGTCATTTATTTTTTTCCATCGCACTTGCTGCGTTTTTTTATTAACAATGTTGTCAGGTAACCGTACTACAACAAATAACAATGAAAATTGATCTGTTGTATTTTATGTCATCTTGTATTATGAATATAGACGCTGTCTCTCTTGTTCCCTTTCTGTCTCTCTCTTTTGCATGCCCACGTTTTCGCTCTCACGCTCTTTTTAGCATTCCTATTTAGGCGTTTTAGCGCTAATAATTATCCAAGCACTCCAGATCTCATAAAAGCCTGTTTGAGCCTGTAAAGTGATCCCCCCTCCTGTGTGGCAGCAGTTATGCCCTCTTATGAGACTGATGTATCGATTTGCATGATTTTTTGTGAGACTTTTGGAACGTATGAACCACAAACTTATTGCTTTCTCATATGTTTCTGGAAAAGAGGCCATTTGGAGGTATGAGGACGTTTGAATTGATGAAAAAGAAAGTCTTACAGGCGCCACTTACAGTATGTACACTTTTTGCCACGGCTGGGTTTTGTTTATGAAACACACCAGGGATGCATCTCTAATTACCCAGAAGGAGTTTTTGTTTCATTTGTGTGTTTTAATGTTTTGCTGAGTTGTCAATGCGGTTGTCATTAGTGGCAGAAAATGATGTTCTCTTCAGCATATAGCTATCAAATATGATCTCCAATTTTGGGGGTTGCTTTCTTAGAAAACTCATCAACCAAAATCAGATATTTTCCTGTTACACGTACAGATATACTGACTTAAAACTGTAACTTAATAATACATTGTATTGGTTTAATAATAAATGGTGTTGGTAAAGTGTTATTATAGTGGATCTGAATGTTGCTCAAGACAAATGCATAACACGTTGCTGAGCTGCTGACCTACAAAATCCTGGGACTGACAGTGGCAGATGAAATGAAGTTAAGTATGACATAAGTTCATTTGAGGGCGCTTGATTAGGTCTGCAAGAGCGATTACTCTTTCAACTTGAAAAATGGCAGCTCAAAATACTATAGTTTTTTTCTTTTTAGGTTTTGAATTTGAAATTAAATATGATACAAATTCTACAGATGATATATTGAAACTAAAATATCATTAAATAATAACAACTTTAATGAGAAATTGTAATTTTTGATTCATTTGGTTACCAACCATAAAATATCTTGCTTTATGTAACAGTATGACATCTGTGGTAAAATTTTACCACTGTGGTAAAATTTGCTTGTTCATTAAAATATAATAAACTTTGGTGGTTTTGGTTCTCAATATTCTTCAAAAGATCTTCTTTACACTAGCTTTGACAAAAGAATCTTCATTTTTTAGGTTAACTAACCCTTAGTCTGACTATTGTGGGGTTGTACTGCAGTACAATAGGATCCTTGTGAGAAAAAAAGTGTTGGCAAAGGAAATGTGCATGATTTCAGCGCTGTGGAAATGTTGGCCTGTGCGCAGCTGTGCTCTCATCCAGCTGTTGGCTTATTTTATCCAATCAGCAATCACTGATGTCATTCTCACCTGCAGGAAGTGGCGTGTCAACCAAAATAACACAGCACTTGTGAGTTGTTTTTGTGAGCCCTCCAGTATGTTCATAGCCCACGCATTGACTCACTCAGTACCTTGTACAGTCAAACCTGTAGGGTGTGACTTGAGAGCTGATGTACCCTGAAGCTGAGCAGGCCTGTGGCAGAGAGATATGCTGCTGTAGAGATGCGCACACACATAATTCAACACTACTCTGGCTCTCACTCTTTTTGAGACCTCTGTGGGGAAACAGTCAGCTTTAGCTCCCAGGTCATTGCGCTCTTGCAGAAGTTACACTGTTCAAAGTGAATACAAAATTGTGGACACTTTCTGCTGGAGAAATACTCTGTTTGTTTGACTCTTGTTTTTTATTTTTTGTATCATGACATAGAAAATTGACCCTATTTTTTAAATGAATGTTGTTGAGATTCCTCAAAATGTTTTACATCAATCCAGTGAATGAGTGAAATGACACTTCTCTATGGGGAAATGATTGTTCAAATTTTTGAATATAAGCAATAGATGGAATATAGTCAAAGACCTGCATTTTTGTTTCTTTGTTTATCTCAGGTCTATGCAAAAATATATATATATTTCTGTTTCATCAAAACTTTAAGGTGCTGTTTCCACATGGTTTTAACATTGTTTTTCATTGATCTGGTCGCAAGTGGTCAGCCGGGACGCATGCAATCAAATGCATCTCTTGTAACCACTTATGCTCAGATTTCATTGAGAACCTTCTCCTTTTTAAAAAAAGTACTCTGCAGCCATATTTGCAATCCATCCAGGCAGCTGTTAGAAAACCAAGTCCAATCTACTTCAATGAGGAAATCCTGAAATCTTAAAAACTGCTTCATGAACTGGCTTTTCAGATATTTCATAATTCAGATCAGCTATTGAACCAAAATTTTGTTTTTAAGTTTTTAAACATCTTCCATAAGTTTCACGTTAACATTTCAAATGAAGTGAATATAAAATAATTGTCAATATAATTTTAACTAAATTGTCCCTCTGCTTTGAACCCATTCAAGTGCACACCCATCCAACTCACTGACCATTAGGCAACAACTGCCCACAACATGGAAAAATTCAAAATTAACAATTATATTATGGAAGCAATCCTATCAAGTGTGTTTCCATCTACCTCCAGAAGTGGTCAAATGTAGGCAATCTCAACCTGTATTTTGTATCCACTTGTTATTCGATTGGCAAAATTGCAATTTTAGGTGTTCATGAAGAATCAGTGTCTTAATATTACATGTGCAAACACAGCAGTCCCTCATTCTAAATTTAGTGTTGAGTTCAGTGCCAGTTCTTGCAGTTTAAATGGCTTGGCCTTTTCTCATACCCATTTCATTACCTGTAATGAATTTAGCAGTGCCTTAGCTGAGAAGCCTGTGGTTTCACCTTACTGTCTTGGAGACGTTCAGGTCATGAAATGAGAAGTACAGATCTAAATCTGGACCTGAGGTGAAGAACGGAGAAAAAAAAAAGTCATGTCGTTAATGACAAATCCCATACTAGGACAGTCATGCAATATGCAAATGGTTGCATCTCCCTTAGGTACTGAGAGAAGGAAAGAACAGGAAATTGAATCTAACTTGAAAGTAAATTGCGGATCTTATCATTTCTGTTTAATTAAATCCATGTCTATTTTTTGATGAGGACTATTTTGAGCTACTCTCTAAATACCTTTAGAAATTTTTTCCTTTTTGCTTTTTTTTTTTTATTTTTTTTTTACATTTTTTATCCCATTTTGAAGACAGAGGCAAAGTGTTTCCGCTCAAAAAGAGCACATCATTCACACATCAGGACTTGATCTAGATATTGAATGTCACAACACAAAAAAATCAATGCAGTGGGCTCCTTTGAACCTATAATTCTGTTTCATTCTGGCTTGTTTGTTGTGTCTCTCAAAGGTTCGGTTGATCCTGAAAATGTCTGTTTATTTCTGTAGGTTCTGTATGAAACTCTCTGATCTCAATATCTGAGGACTTAAAGGAATTTACCGTACACAAGACACACCACCCACGCTCATAGCTGCCCTAGGTGGTCTATTCATGTGATATTAATGTTTTCTGACAAAGCCTGGGCATAAAGCTCCTGTTTTTATTCCTGATTCATGACCTCTTGTTAGTCATAAAGGAGAGCTAAAATAACTAAAGACTGAGTGGAAATTGCTCAGGTAGCAAATGCCCCAATGAAAAGATGCAACTTGAAGAGTGCCATCTTTGTGTTTGAGCACTTGGGTATGTAAAAATGCTGTGTGAGTGATCACTGTCCAAATACAATTGTATGGGAGAAATAATCATTCTTACTACTTGTATAATAATTATACTACATCCCTTAGTGACAAGAAAGTTTTTAGGCTTTAAATGACCGTTAGGTTTTAGATTAGTTGCATGTAAGGGATATAATTTACAGCAAGTGTCCATTAGTTAATTTTGGTTAATGTGTTTACTAACATGAACTTGTACAACATTTAATAATCACAGTTTGACATTTATTAATGGATTATTAAAAGCCAAAGTTAGCCTTGTTACCATTAGTAAATGCACTGAGTTAAAACTAACAAATGAAGACCAAAGAAACCCAAAGAACTAACTTTTTTATTAACATTACCAAGGGTTAAAAAATTTTTTAATAAATGTATTGTTAATAGTTTGTTCACTTTAGTAAATACTTGGTGGAATACTAATGAAACCTGCTTGTAAAATGTTACCCCTGTAATTATGCACAATATATTGTTATTATTATAGTAATTACTTGGAAACAAAGAAGCTACTTTTTGTTTTTTGCTCATCAGTTCTGCATAAACAATACAAAAAGAGTTCAAATATAAAATTTTCTGTTTAGTATATTTCTAATTGACTGTCTTTATAAAAGGATCATTGAATCATTGATTTCAATAGTTTTGTTAAAAAAAACAGATTGGAAACACTACAGGGTTATTCTGAGATGTGAAAATGTCCTGCCTTTGGTTTGTTTGGAACTATTTTTAAATTGTTAATAATTTAAAACTAGTTTAATTTATAAAATAAGGTACGTAACTTCTAGTACTGCAAAATGAACAATTACTGTATAACTAATGCAATATGTAATAACAGAATAAAAGAAAATGGTGTCAAAATTAAAATTTTGAGTTTGTTAATGTAATCTGAAATCTGTATCAGTGCCCACCTGGGGCGATGCCATTCCTCACATTTGGTTTACCCAAGCATAGGCCTTCATATGGTCTCTGTCAACCAATCATCAATCTGTTTGCTCTCTCATGCACGTCAGTCAAAATAAAAGTAATTTTCACACGCGACTAAGCTCACCAGAGGCAAGTTCTCATTGGTCATGACATTTTAAGGCCATCAGTGTTGTTCTTGAGGTGGATTGATTTCAGGCTTGAACAACACATGTAAAGTCGGGTCGACGTGTAGCTCCAAACATGTCTGGTTGGATTAAAGTTTGTTTATTTAAACAACAGTCATCGGGTGCACATACGTGTATGGCGATCCGCCCAAATTTCTCTCGGTTGTATGCCTTTCTGTGTCATCCCCACAGCAGAGTTTCACTGTCTCATAGCATGCTTCTACTTGTCAGTTGACAATGTGGCTATGGCTCAGGAAAGGTTGATTAACTTGTCATTTCTTCTTGTTTACCTTCTCCTAGGTTCACATTTGCACAACAGGACTCATTGTGACTCCTCCACCAAGCAGTCCTGTCACCACAGCGACAGTTTTCACATTTCCTCCAGAAACCAGCTATGCCTCTATTCCAGTGGTTAGTCGGAAAAATAAATTACTTATCTTATCATCCTTTAAGTTTATTCAGATGACCTCTTTGTGAGCTTGTCTGTTCATCAGTACTCACATGCAGACCTATTGTTACCTATTTTTAGTTCTGTAATTTACATGACCAGCCAAAACAATATGTAGTTTGAAACTAATAAAAATGTTGATATAATTGTTTGGAGCAGAGATCATTTTGCCATTATAGTTAAAATACACCCATAAATCATGAGCTACTGGCAAGCTTAAATGATGTAAATGCACAAAATACATGAATATAAATTTGTACAATGGTTATGGTCTGTTTTGGACTCTAACCCTAACCTAATTGATGAATCCTAAAGATTGAATTTTCTTTTTTGGAATGCAAAGCTTGATATAATACATGCACATTTTGTTTTTTTTTATTGCTTTTGTTGTTTTTTTTGCATTGACTGACTGGAAGTTTGACAACTCATATGACATTCTTCTGATGTGTATATTAAATGGTTTTGTCATTTCATCAGTTTATCACTTGCATCCAGCCGTATTACAATTTTGCTAACACTTTCCAGTGTCCAGTGTACTTACTATAGTAATTATTACAATGAATAATAATTAATTATTATTGAGTTTATTCGAATGGCATTGCAGTGTATATAAAGTAATCTTGTCTGTTCATCAGTACTCGCATGCAACCCTGTTACTCAACACTATTTGAGGTTTCAGGCAAGCCAAATAAGTGTCCCATATTTGCCATTTTGAAAATGTCTTTTTTGATTGATAACCTGTGATTTAACAGCTCTTTCTTATGTCAGCTTTAAAATCAATCACGTTTTACAAAGTTTTGATTACTTGTGGAAAGGTTTCCATTCACAATATGGACACAGTCGATCTGTTCTCAAGTCCCATGGGTACAAACTTGGGGCGTGCGAAATTAGATGTTTTTGAAATCGATTTGTCACTCTTCAGGAGCCCTGTGTAATTACACTTGTTCATACCAGACACATTCAGACAACAGAATTCTTCAGGGAGTTCACACAAGATACTTGCGGTCAAAAACAGAATGAAACTTAGAACATAGGGGTCTTGGGTGGGGATTATTTGCAATAAATTTAAAAGTTGATATCAAGGTCTCCGGAAACTGTTTATTATACACAGACAAATACACATATGCATATAATATGTATGTATGTCTGTGTGTATGTGTGCACGTATTGTTTATGGTCCATTTTTGAACACTCAGGTAATTATTGAGAGATTATAGTTGGGAGGCAGTAAATTTGAACAATTTTGATGCCAATGTTTTCAAGGAAATTAATATAGTGATACAGCTCTTAAAAGATTTTTGCATTGACAATAACAATGACTTTAGCACAGTAAAACTCAACATGCTGCAAGCCAAAGAAAAAAAAAAGCAGAGTATTTAGTTAAGAATGCACAAACAAATTATTTTATGGTAATTATTAAATATTATAAATAAATTAAATAAATAAATATTATCCCAAAATTGATTTGTAAGCAATTTCTTATGCTTAAGACCTTTTTTAATTAAAGATACAGTAAAACTGTGTTTTTAAGTGTAATTTTTCTGGCAGCTAATCTGCTGTGGTGACCCCTGATCAAATGGAATAAGCCGAAGGAAAGTGAAAGTGTAATTTTTCTCTTATGACAGCTGAATTTTTTGTGTCATTTGATGAATGAAAAGATTATAAGAACAGCATTTATTTGAAATACATTTTTTTTGTAACATTCTGCTGAAACTTGCTGAAAGTTTTAATTTATTTAAAAAAACAATCTTTTGAACAGTATGGAAACACAAACACACTCACATAACCAAAGCAGAACCTCTCATAACCTCTCACTCGCATATACGTTTGCATGTGCGCACGCACGCACACACACACACACGCGCGCACACACTCAAATCCCAACACTAAACGAGGACAGTTTGCCATCTGATAGCCCTTCATCTCCCTCAACACAAACACACACATCATTTGAGGGAGTTGTGTGGGCCTCAGGCTGGACACTAATGGCTCTCTGAGATTGATGTGTGTAGGTACTGTTTCCTTTTGTTTTCAATGCATTGTTTTTGTAAAGGTGGCCTTGGTGTGCATCAGTTTCCCTCTCTGATCTTGTATGCAGGATTTAAAAGCAACAGCTCTTTTAGTTTTTTAAATGCAGGAAATTAAGCAATTTACATGAGACCATTTAATTAATGAAACACAATGGGCAAAAAGCATTAGTCGAAAAAGCCTTGTAGGAGAACTTGAAATAAACAGGGGAAAAAACGTGGCTTAAAGCAACAAAACAAGAGTTGTTTTCATAGTGGTGCCACTGGGCTCATAAAGTCTGTGTGCAGATGTGTGCGTTGGTCCATATGGAAGCGATTTATCCTCCTTCAGCCAGACATGTAGCCAGGCTGGATATCCACCAATCACAACACCTGCCACAGCCAAAAGACCCGCTTGTTAGCAAGCAGAACACAAGCTGGACAGTCACAGGCAGTGGGATTAGGGCTTTATGGCATTGTCTAAACTTAGATTGAGATCTCTCTGACATCATTTTCTGCCACATATACAGTGGAGATCAAAATTAGAGAATGATTTATACACACTTGATCTTTTTTTTTATGCATAATGTAATCTTATTCAAAATTTGAAGGAGTTTTAATTGTGGCTGTACAATTCTAGTAAAGTGTTTGACAAAATAACCAAGACACTTCAACCAAAATCTAAAATTAGACTGTAGCCTGAACAACTAAAAAGACACTTCCTCCTCCCCATTTTACTGCCTAGTTCAGTCTTTCCCAACAGGCCTGAATGAATTAAACTTACTTTGGGTCAGTTTTCTGTTTTGCTCCTCAGAAAAGGAAATTTAGGAAATTGGAGCTTGTTCTCTAATTTTGATTTCCACAGTTTTTTTGAGATGCATACATGTTAATAGACAGTACTTATATCAACAAACTCAAAACAATAATTAATGTGCTAATACATGCCTAATTGTACTGGTGTCATAATACCAATTGATGTTTGAATATTTCAGGATGCTCTTCCTCCTCCACCTCCTCCTCCACCTCAGTCTCAGTCCTCAGTTGTTGGCGCTGCCGCCTTAAATGCTGGTCAAAGGCCATCACCCGCCGCGGGCGACCAGAGTGGCCGTCAGAGACCCACAGTGTGAGTACAACATCAAATATACACACTTTAAATCAATTTAGTGATGCATACTGTTGGAGAGAGTACGAGAGAGTCCTTTCACCTCTCTGCTGTTACCCAATGCCAGCGGACCATGACTGAACACACAGGTAAGGGGTCAGAGGTCACGTCTAAAGGGAGTATGATTGTCACTGGGGAGTTAACCTGAGCCCTGACCCCTCACCTTTCACCTTTTCTCTTCAGATGAACTAAACACAATATTAAACACACCTGATTTTCTGTTGGATTCACTCATTGCGGCCTGACAGGAGAATTTGTATGCCTGTTATTCATGGCATTCCTGTTTACAAGTTTTTAAAGGCTTAGAAAATTAAATGTTCCTTGGAATTATATTAAGACACTAGATTGTTATGATGTATGATAACTATGAGGAAACAGTGCCAAACCGTGTTTGGTTAGCAGTACTGCATATAAGGTCAATAAACTTAAAATGTTCCTTATTTAAAAACATAAAATAAAGATGCAGCTCCTTAATAAATTAAACATTAATGAAAAAAAACTGCTTAAATATGTATATGTGTATTTCAAAGTTCCATTTTATTCTTATGGTGGCATTTAAATGTATTTATAAAATTATTTATTACTATGATAGCACTGCTTTCAGCATCATTACTCTTTACATTGCCTCTTTATTTTCACATTATCCTTCAAAAATCAATCTAATGTGATGGTTTGCTGCTCA
>CAIGQV010018299.1:8045737-8058237 GCA_903798115.1 Danio jaintianensis | reverse complement strand
CATCAAATATATGCTTCCCAACAATTTTCTTCAAAATGTATGTTTTTGTGTTTTTTTGTGAAATAAAAAACTAAGTTTAGAACAGGGGGAGTAAATTAATTTTCAAATTGCTGCCTAGTGTGACGCGGCTTGGATGAGAATCAGCACCTCCAAGTCCAAGGCCATGGTGCTCCACCGGAAAAAGCTGGTTTGCCATCTCCAGGTTGGAGGAAAGTCCTTACTCCAGGTGGAGGAGTTCAAGTATATTGGGGTTTTGTTCACGAGTGAGGGAAGGATGGAACATGAGATTGACAGGTGGATTGGTGCATCGGCAGCAGTGATAATAATAATAATAATAATAATAATAATATTAAATTTTATTTATAACGCGTTTTTCTAAGACCCAAAGCGCTTACGAAACAGTAAAAAACAACAAAGCACAATAAAACAATAAAGAATACAGTAAAAAAACACACAGTAAGAATAAAAAAGATATCACAAATTAAAAACAGTCCTAAAAAGATGAGTTTTAAGTAGCTTCTTAAAACAGGCCAAGGAACCAGCATTCCTAATGTTTGTGGGAAGAGCATTCCAAAGTATTGGTGCATGGTAAGAGAATGCCCTGGGCAGCCAGTGAAGCTGTTGGAGTATAGGAGTAATGTGAGACCGAGATGATGTATGTGTCAACACACGCGCAGCAGAATTTTGGATGTATTGTAAAATCTTGAGAGAATTAGCTGGTAACCCTCCAAACAGAGGGCAAATTGCAAAAAGCGAGGTGTGATAAAAGCATGGACAAGTCTTTCAGCATCAGGCCTCGAGAGGTATGGACGTATGCGGGCTATATTTCGAAGATGCTAAAAGGCAGTTTTAGTTAAATGTTTAAAATGAGGCTTCAAACTAAGCTGAGCGTCAAGGAGAACACCAAGATTACCCACCTGCTGATAAGACAGACCCATCAATGTACCGGTCCGATGTACCGGTCCGTTGTGGTAAAGAAAGAGCTGAGCCAAAAGGCAAAGCTCTTGATTTACCGGTCAATCTACGTTCCTACTCTCACCTATGGTCATGAGCTTTGGGTCATGACCGAAAGGGCAAGATCTCTGATACAAGCAGCCGAAATGAGTTTCCTTCGAAGGGTGGCAGGGTGCACCCTTATAGATAGGGTGAGGAGCTCTGTCACCCGGGAGGAGCTTGGAATAGAGCCGCTGCTCCTCCACATCGAAAGAAGTCAGCTGAGGTGGCTCGGGCATCTGTTTTGGATGCCTTCTGGACGCCTACCTAGGGAGGTGTTCCAGGCATGTCCCACCGGGAGGAGGCCTTGTGGAAGACCCAGGAGGGACTATGTCTCTCGGCTGACCTGGGAACGCCTCGGGATCCCCCCGAAGGAGCTGGTGGAAGTGTCTGGGGAGAGGGAAGTCTGGGGTTGTCTCCTAAGACTGCTGCCCCCGCGACCCGGCCCCGGAAAAGTGGTTGAAAATTAATGAATGAATGTGTCAAAATGTGTTGTAATATTGGAAGACTGAAGAGAAGAACTGAGCTGAGCAGCGTCACTTTAGATGGTCCTGATCCTCACACTTTTGTTTTCCTCCTGCAGGACTGTTTCTGGCAGCAGTCAACCTAAAGTCCCCCTGACCCTTTGCTCTCAGGCTGGACGTGGCATCACCATCGTCAGCCCCTCCTCTGCTTTGGGGAGTGTGGACCTCAGCAAACCTCTTCCAGTCTGCCCAAACGCCACCCCATCTTGCCCACTGCCTGCTGCTGTGGTGACAGCTGCACATCTGCCCACCGGTCAGCACCCCAAAGTGCTCATGCACGTGACGTCACAAATGACTGTTAACCAGGCACGCAATGCAGTCAGAACAGGTAGAGATATACACAAGCACTGAATGGCACATTCAGTTTTAAATTGTGTTTTGGTACTTAAATGGGTCTTTGAGCAGCTGGTATAAATAGTTGTTTCCAAATATGTTGGTGAGTTAATTAAAAAAATATATTTATTTATTTAGATTTAGTTTATCTACATTCGTGCCTATTAATTAATATTACTTGCTAACTTTTTAAAGTATATATACATTTTTTTTAAACATTAATCAAACTCACAACTGTTCATTTTCAGTTCATGTTAGCTAAAGTTCATTAAATAATATACACGTTTTTTTGGATTTTTATTATTGTTTTAGTGAGTGCTGAAAGATACTATGATTATTAAATCATTAACTTTATCATTTTAATTGTTTGCTAACTTAACTAATTTTAACAAATGATTTCCTATAGTAAACTGCAACAAATAAAACCTTAAGTAGGTTATTGTAATATTATTTCTTAGTAAATAGTAAAAATAGTATAATAATAACGTGAATTAATAACTTATAATAATAATAATAATAATAATAATAATAATATTAATAATAAAACTAATATGGGTGCACCAAATTACTAATAAAAAGTACTACAGTAAAGTAACTTATTTCAAGCTTGTATGTTTCTTTTTTTCCGATGAACACAAAAAAAAGGTATTTTAAAAAATGGTTAGTAACCTTCTATAGTAAAATAAAATGCTACGGACACCAATGAGGACCTACAGTGGTTTAGTTACCCACATTTTTCAAAATATTCTAAAGTCTTGAACAGGCTTGTAGCAAACACAGCGATCAGTAAATGATGACATCATTTACATTTTTAAGTGAGCTATCCTTTTAACGTTTTTTTAATGATTTAAAAGCAAATGCAACGTACAACTATAAAACCATTTTAGTATATTTCTCAAACCTACATTTTAAAGCAAACTAAATAATCATCCTTTTGTTGCACTTTTCCCCCTCCACCAGCTGTGAGTCACAGTCAGGACCGACCTACAGCAGCAGTGACACCCATTCAATCCCACAATCCTGTAGCTTACCTTCCCAGCACAGCTGTGGTTCTCCAGGCATCTCCTGTCCTGAACTCCAGTCCAGGTTGCTCCTCCACTAGGGTCGGGGTGGCTCTGGGCTGCGCTGCCGCATCATTGACCCCTCCTAATGTTAGCGCTGCTTCGTTAGACACTGATGCCATGAGACCCATTCCTGTGGTGGCATTGCCTGTGAACCCAGGCAGCACTAAACCTCTCGGGGGAGCGTCCAATCACGGTGTGGCCTGTAGGCTGGATAAAGACTGCAAGGTGAGACCCCTGAACTAAAGCTTTAACTGACAATGTAGGTCTCAGGGCCTCGTCAGCTATTTAGTGGTTTCCTGCTTTTCTTTTTGCCTCCCATCTGCATTGTTTTAATGTGCTGCAGTTAGAAGTTCTCTCAGTTTTACCTTATTTGCTGAGCTGGATGGTTATGCCTGCTGATAGAGAGCTGAAATCATCATTTTTTTAGGATTCAGAGTGTTCTGTGAGCCCAGAGGACACAACTTTGAGTGTTGTTCAATTTGGGAGATTCTCAATACATGCACAATATAGCTGACTAACACATCTTCACAATTCACTTTTATAAAACTCTTCTACACACACACACACACACACACACTCATTCTGGTCTGATTAACATATATATGTATATGTATATATATATATGTATGTATGTGTGCGTGTGTGTTATTACTATTAATAGATTAAATAATCAACAGGAAATGATAGAAGATGAATGTGGGTGAGTTAATGAGCTGTGTCACACATACAAGCATAAACACATTTTTTGTTGAAACACTTAAATACACATCTGACAGATTCGGTACATTTGTATGATCATTTGTCGTTTTAATTTTTGTATGA
The DNA here is from genome assembly GCA_903798115.1 of Danio jaintianensis. Taxonomy (NCBI): domain Eukaryota; kingdom Metazoa; phylum Chordata; class Actinopteri; order Cypriniformes; family Danionidae; genus Danio; species Danio jaintianensis. The sequence continues at coordinate 8,054,501 of CAIGQV010018299.1, read as the reverse complement.
TAAAATTTACTTAATTGACAGATCTGATATTTGATATATTATACTATCTCTAAATGTGTTGAATTTAAATGATTTACAATGTTCATATTAGTTAGAATGGCAATATGGAACAACACTATGGCTTCTGCTGTGGAACAGCAACAACTTTGTTTCTTTTTTTCATCATTTAATCACAAAAGGATGATTTTAAATTTTACCATATGGAATGAAATTTATGTTATTACACTTATTTGAGTCGAATCCACAGTTTAGATGAAAATAATTCATTAATTTCAGTTGTTGACACTTTTCATTGAGAGTAGATCATCTTCACACATCCTGTGCTAATATATACATCTTTGCGTAACACTATATTTGCACTCAACCTTATCAAATGTGTGATTTCAGAGAGAGAAGAAAGGCCTGCTGAAACTGTTGTCCAATAAAAAGAAGCTCCGCCCATCTCCCCCATCCTCCCCTACACTGGAGGCGGAGCAATCTGTCGGCATGGAGTTTTCCCAGGGAGCAGTGGGTCCAGAAATGGCTCTGCCCGGGTCAGCAGGACACAACGGGCGCATTGGGGCCTGTCCCATGGATTCTGAGCTCTCGGTGTCCTCCTCATCAAACACAGATGCAGTGACACACAGGAGCAGCTCACAGGACAACACTGCCCCCATTGCCCCGCCTCCTCGACAGCCGTGCTCCTCCCTGCTCTCTATGCAGCATGATGGACGGCCAATCGTGTGTGAGAGGTACAAAAACATCCCAAAAAAATTTATACTTCATGCTTGAGTAGAAACTAGTAGTGATGTGCAATATATGGAACACATGCATATTTTAGATTAATTTGAAGTCTATTATTGGTGCAATAAGAACATTAGGGCGATAAATTATTGCTGAAAGTTCAGTTGTGTGCAATGCATTATGTTTTGTTTAATGCATTTATGCAACAAATGTATGCACAGAAACACATTTATATATCATTTGCATTTCTCTGCATATTAGTGCTGATGTTTATATTGTTTGTATTGACTGCAGTTTATTGTTGGACATCTGTTTTGAAAAATATTTAAATAAAAAGTCAAGATTCAGAAATGTGCTTAGCCAAAAATAACATTTATTATATGATATTATTTATAAAACATATTTTTTAATATAATGGTTTAATTATAAATATGATAATTATGTTTAAGGTGGACCAATCCAACTTATTGAATGACATTGATGCATATACTGAACAATCAAAAAAATTTTCAAATTCACAAAACCCTTTGCAAATTGGCATGTAAAGTATGTTGTTAAATAAGTGTTTATGTGTATAAAAAGTGTATAGCAAGTAGTGATGTTGTTCCATAATAACTATCATCGAGTGTTCATAAGATGGATTGCCTGAGGGAAGAAACTGTTTCTGTGTCGGGCTGTTCTGGTGCACAGTGCTCTGTAGCGTCGACCAGAAGGTAAAAGTTCAAAGAGGCAGTGTGCTGGGTGTGAGGGGTCCAGAGTGACATTGGCAGCCCTTCTGCTTGCTCTGGATAAGTACAGTTCTTGGAGAGTAGGGAGGGTTGTACCAGTGATTCGCTCAGCAGTCCGAACTATTCGACGTAGTCTTCGGAGGTCAGATTTGGTAGCTGAGCTAAACCAGACAGTTATTGAAGTGCAGAGGACCGATTCAATGATGGAAGTGTAGAACTGTTTCAGCAGCTCCTTTGGAAGGTTGAACTTTCTCAGCTGACGAAGGAAGTACAACCTCTGTTGAGCTTTTTTGACAATGGAGTCAATGTGAGTGTCCCACTTCAGATCCTGAGAGATGGTGGTGCCCAGGAACCTGAATGACTCCACTGCTGCCACAATGCTGTCCGTGATGCTCAGTGGGGGGAGAGCAGGGGGGTTTCTCCTGAAGTCCACTTTCATCTCCACTGTTTTGAGCGTGTTCAGCTCCAGGTTGTTGTGACTGCACCAGACAGCCAGCTCCTTAACCTCCTGTCTGTAAGCAGACTCGTCACCGTCCTGAATGAGGCCGATAAATGTGGTGTCGTCTGCAAACTTCAGGAGCTTGACAGAAGGGTCTTTTGAAGTGCAGTCATTCCTTTACAGGGAGAAGAGCAGAGGGGAGAGGACACACCCCTGGGGGGCGCCAGTGCTGATTGTGCGGGTACTGGATGAGAATTTTCACAGCTTCACCAGCTGCTGCCTGTCCGTTAGGAAGCTGTTGATCCACTGACAGACAGAGTTGGGCACTGAGAGCTGAGTTAATTTGGGCAGGAGAAGTTTTGGGATGATAGTGTTAAAAGCCGACAAACAAAATCCTCACATAGGTCCCTGGTCTGTCTAGGTGTTGCAGAACATAATGCAGTCCCATATTGACTGCATCATCCACAGACCTGTTTGCTCTGTAGGCAAACTGAAGAGAGTCCAGTGAGGGTTCAGTGATGTCCTTCAGGTGGGCCAGCACCAATTTTTCAAAAGACTTCATGACCACAGATGTTAGCGCCACCGGTCTGTAGTCATTTAGTCCTGTAAGTTTGGGTTTCTTTGGGATGGGGATGATGGTGGAGCATTTGAAGCAGGAGGGCACTTCACACAGCTCCAGTGATCTGTTGAAGATCACGGTGAAGATGGGGGCCAGTTGGTCAGCACAGGATTTTAGACAGGCTGGTGTTACAAAATCTGGGCCTGGTGCTTTTTTCCTCTTCTGTTTTTGTAAAACCTGCCACACATCATCTTCACTGAACTGAAGTGCAGGTGTGGGGGAGACGGGGGGGGTGGGGGTGGAGGTGTTAACGGTGGTGTGAAGAGCAGTTCAGAGTGGGTGTGGGGTGTTTTCTCAAACCTGCAGTAAAACTCATTCAGGTCGTTTGCAAGTCGTTCGTTGTCTACAGTGCTGGGGGATGGTTTCTTGTAGTTATTTCTTGTGATATTTTTCAAACTTTTCCACACAATCAATTCTGATACAACACAATGTTAAATGCACAATAAGTAAAGTTCATTTTGATTTCATGGTGTCTTTTCTAAACATGTTCTGTTCTTCTTCCTCCAGGTATCGTGTGGTGGTGTCCTATCCACCCCAAAGTGAAGCAGAGCTGGAACTCAAAGAGGGAGACATTGTATTTGTGCACAAAAAGCGAGAGGACGGTTGGTTTAAAGGAACACTACAGAGAAACGGCCGAACCGGGCTGTTTCCTGGCAGCTTTGTTGACAGTATCTAATGCACACTCAGCGCCTAATATTTAGACATCAAATTCTCCACCACTGAAAACCCAACACTGAACTTTAGCCTTCATTAGTTGAGCAGTGGTCTGCTCGAGACTGAAACTCAACTGCTGGAGTTTTGCTTCATCAGCTGCATGGATTTAACCACAGTCTTATGAAAATCTCAGACCAGTCCTAGTTGTTTAGCATTAGATCAAAAAATCTTTTTCTGAAACACTTAAAAGCGGCAGAGTTTTCGCTGTAGGTGCCCTATTTGTAGCTCAGTAGATGAAGTCGTGATAGGATCCGTTAATTTATGCATCTGTAACATTTCTAAGACATTTAATGTGTGCCTTGTACTGTCTCACTTTACTGTATATGAGCAAAGCAAAGCTGATCTGAGTCATGACGAAACAATATGAACTTCTTCCCATCTGAAAAACATTTAACTTATTTTTGCTTTGTAGGAACAACATTTTTTGAGGGAAGGTTTGTTTTGTGAGCCGAATGGTCAAATGCCTGTAGAGCCTGAATTATGTCACTGATGGTCATTTGCTTCAAATAAATCAACAATCAATACCAGATGAGCAGCCGAATGAACTCAGAAAGGTTGGTTCACTTTAGCTTTCATATTAGAGTCATTTGATTAGGGGTGAAGACACCGCAGGCCTGTAGTCTCACGTTCTGATTGGTTGTTGTGTGTTTCTAATGGTTATTGTAGCTACACTGACTGATGGAATGAAGGATGGCTGCTTTTTAGTTTAGTTTTAGCTTTAGTTTCATTATGGTCAGAAACAATCATCCTCAGTAAAAGTGCAGGTATCCTACAATGATGATGCCATCGTGCTTTTGTCAGCATGTGTTTGTGTGTTTGTTCCCTCTCTGGTATTTATAACTGCTTTCGTTTCAGAATGATACATTGGTCCTTGCGTAAACTCCCAAGATTATTTTGATCGATTAAAAAGTAGCCTTTACTTAACATTACGACCTGGCTGGTTTCATATGAATGACTTAAAACAGCCCTTAAAAGTATTGTTTTACTCCAAATCCACAAAACTTTGCTTCTCTTAAAGCCGGGTCTGTTGTCTGCTGTATTTTATGTGACATTTCATGTTTTGTATACTTGAAAGTGATGGTGTTTGTGTATTTCTATGCTTCATACAGTAGATCAAATGTTTTTATCAATATTATTATTATTATTATTATGTTGAAAGCACAAAATCAATCTTTTTTTAAAATAGAGTATTGCTAGATATAATTATTGCCCCGTTAAAACGCTGGTTCATTTTGGAGATTTTTCTCTTTTGTTGTTGTCTTGATGATGCCTTTACAACTAACAAGATGGCCTTCAGTTTGTGTATTACAATTTATCCAACCAATGATTTGAACAATTATTCTGTTTTGGATTACTGATTTTGTCTCTATTCATGGAGCTCCTGACATAAGCCGACACTAGATTAAACTTTCCACATGAGGAGCATTTCACTGCTTGAATCAAGCATGTTTAAAGTTGACACTTGTTCACTTGTCAAGATTTTAAAATCAGTAAATGGTATATTAGTCAGAACAAAATGTAACATTTCATTTCAGCTCATTCAAGTGTGTGTTAGATGTGAGGGGTATAAAATAAAGTAATTTTTATAAAACGTGTTTTGGAATACTGTTGTGAGTGAATTGAGATATAGAAAGTATGTTGGTGCAAGAGTTGTGTTGTGTGATTGATGCAACAGACAGAAGAAACGGCAATTTAAACACTTCAGACTAAAAATAGAAATCAGTAGCTCTTCTAAATGCAGCGTCGATACTTCTATCCTCAAATCTATTTTCGTGTGTACATACAGACACACACACACACACACACACACACACACACACACACACACTGATTTGTATACTTTATTGAAAGACAAAAAAAGGATTACTTGATTTATTTTGAAGTTATACATGCAATACGTTTTTTAACCTGTTTTTGACGTCCAGAATATAAATGGATTATCTAAAAATTAATTATGCATAAAATTGGTGCGTCTGAAATGGAACATTTCTCTTCTATATACTGTAGTTCCATATGTTTAAAAAAACTGTATGTGGCCCATTTTAATAACAACATAACAGAGAATGACCTGCTTTACTGATATTCTAAAGTGTGCATCCATTGGACACTTCACTATCCCAAGAGGCTTTGGCTTTTGAGAGTTTATGAATGAAAAGGTGTGTTTGACTTGAACGATGGCTGCAGCGCAGTTGGGGGCAGAGTTGAAAACGGAGCCAAAAAGTCAGAAACTTCAGGCTCTAGTAGTTTGGTGTAGTCATGGCAGAACACATGGTGTGATTAGTGATGACCACATTATTTTAAAATTTGAGTTCTTCAAATAAGTTAAGGAATTACAGTAAAGGATTTCTATAAAAGAAGGTCCAAAATGAACCCGTGCACACATCAAAACCTCCGGTGGTAAATGCAGTGTTTATTTAATTCTCACAGTGTTAAAAAATAACACTGAGGTAGTGAGATGATTAAGTGTTGATTGAGCATCAATGACCAACATCTACTGTTAACAAGCAGAATCACTGAGGAGAAACAGTGATTCTGCTCTACAACTACAACTAACTTCAGTCACAACTCATAAATTAATTAACAAAAAGTAATGCAGTAAAAATAACTCATTTTGTAAACATGATTTATGTGTGCCATAAAGTCAGACAAGATTTCTAACCAGAATTTACTGTTTCTAGTCAGATTTTGAAGCCGAATGCACCTAATGCAAGGTCATGTGATATTGACAAAATGGCAGATGTAGAACGTCGGAAAGTCAACGCATAGTCACTCAGCAAAAGAGATGCCATAACATCTGGTTTGTTTTCGTCAAGGACAATAGGAGACTTTTTCACAGGTGAGGATGTGTTTGTGTTTTTATATGCATTAATTCAACTGTTATAGTTTTTTAAGCTGGTCATTTTTTAGATAACACATTTACCTTCAGCAAAAATCATTTGCTCAACTCTTGAGTGTTCAAAAGCTCCAGCTTTGTACCAATATATGAATTATTTCTTCTTTTTTTTTTTTTTGTACAACAGCCCTTATACAGCTGCTAATGAGCCATCTATGTATATAATATAATCAGTGGTTGCAAATGAAACCAGTGAAGACGTGGCAGAACTATATAAAAAAGTGGATAAACAATTTTTTTTAAACAAAATTCCAGATTGCGTCAGTATATGACACAGTTCACCCGTTTGCTTCATTTTACAGCAAAAAAAGGCAGTTTGACAAGCTTTTCAGACAGACTTAAAAGGCAAGAAGATGCAGCGCTGACTATAGTTGATCTGCAACACAATGTGACAGTGTTTTACTATGTGCCATTAATGCTTTGTCTGTTACAGATAAGTAAATGTGTACTGAATGTTTTTAACACAAAGACCATATTCTTTTCAGAATTCAGCAAAGCTTTTTATTTATTATTTTAATATGCCTTTAACGTTTAGCCAATAATAGCAGTGGGTGTTTACTTTAGTAATACTTTACAGTGAGTTTACATTAATTAGTAATCGTATTTACCAACATGACCAAACAATGAACAGCGTAATTTTTACAGTATTTATTTAATCTTTGTTAACGGTTAATGAAAAAACAGTTGTTTATCTTTATTTCTTGTTTGTTCACATTAATTAAGGTTAGCAATCACAACTTTGGATTTTAATAATGCAGTGTAAAAAAAATCCTGGTTGCCCTAAATTTTTAAGCTGAATCAAATTAACCTCATGAGTCCATTGAACTTATATTATGTTAAACTGACTTAAAACAGCTTGCATAACTTATGAAAATTAAGTTAAAACATGATTAACTTAGATTATTAAGTTACAATGACCTAAAAACATATGCTGTCTGGACTAATTGATCATATAAATTTTTGTTTAGGTAACACTTTAGTTTAGGTCACAATTAATGCTATTAACTACTGGCTTATTAAAGATTAACTGTTCATTAGTAGTTATAAAGTATAATCTTATACTCCATCCCTTATCCTACCCAACCTAAACCCAACTTCTACCTTACTAACAATTAATAAACAGCTAATTAATTGTTTATTAAGCTAGTAGTATTAATGATTTGTTAATAATGTGAATAGTGACCTGACCTAAAGTTTTACAGATGTTAACTATAATTTATATAATACCGAATAAACTGTAATTAATAAATGTGTATTGTTAATTATTAGTTCATGTTAGAAAAATAACTATACAATAAAACTTTATTGTAAAGTGTGACTTTAGTAAGGGTGAAGGTGAAAGAGTATGTACACTAATATATTACAATTTATCTTTTTTTTGTTGTTGTTCATTTATTTTTTAGCTTTTGTTACTTTATATGTAAACCAAACTCTTGTTAACGTTTTTAGTGGACGTCAGAGGGCAACAAAAGCTTTCAATCATTTTAAGCTTACATTTTATTTTTTTAATCCAATAGTTTTTAGCTTGAATTTGTGATGTTACCCAAACATAATATGGTTTGCGTGATTATTATGATGTATTTGCATGCGTACATGCATGTGACTCATTTTTTTGTCAGTTCTCAGCTCTCTAAATATAGTAACTGGCAGCAACAGAGCTTCCTTTTTAAGACCTTCTTTACCATAGTTCTCTCAAGCCACTTAAAGCAACGAACAGTTTTGACTTTTTTTTGAGGATGCACAAAATTCTCAGTAACAAAATGAGACAATTTAACGTTTCACATTGATACTAGAATACTCGGTGAGCTCTTCTGGAAGATTCTGTCTGTCAGATGCTTTGAAAAGCTGTTTTAACTGGACTACAGCAGAATACAGCACGTCATCCTGCATGTGATCCAGTTCTTCACCATCATTAGTCTCCCTGTTCACATTTCTGCCTCCTGAAACACACAGAATCTAATACTTCAATCTGACTGATCACTAAATGCATATTTTTTTAGTTATTCTGTGTTTTGCAACTGTAGCGTTATTAGCAATAGACATTTATGCAGGTAAAGTTCACATATGTCTGTTCATGTACCTCTGCATCTCCAGTAGATAAATACCAGTGATGTCAGTAACAGTACTGAGAGAAACATTCCCAAAAGAATGAAAACATCTGTGGTGGAAACAGAAAGGGAATGTGAGAATGTACAAATACATTTTCCCCTCAGAATGCTACAAATGTTCTAAGTAGTCCCTCAGTGTAAAACGCTCCATGCACAATTAAAATGATGAAATACAAACACTTTAAAGATGAAGACAAAATGCATTGTTACTGTCATTAATGTTGTGTAATGAGAAGCAAATCAAGCCTGTGACTTACACTGAGGTGTGGGGTGCTTTGGTTGAGGTGCTGAAAGTTGTTGTGTTTGGTGCGAAGGCCTATGTGTTGAACAACTGGTTGGATGAACATACGGTTTCTCTGTTCAGGGGAGAATAATATTATACTGTATTCAAAATATCAGAAGAAACAATTATCAGTCTAAAACAGAAACAGAAGAAACTTACCTTTAACACTAAGTACAGAAGAGACTATTTGTCCAGACGAAACAGAACTATAATAATCCCCTTGGTCTTTTACGGTCAGTGCTGATATGAGCAGAGAC
>CAIGQV010018299.1:7985131-8031853 GCA_903798115.1 Danio jaintianensis | reverse complement strand
ATGGAAGAACAATGATTTCAAGCATCACCCTCCTTTTAACATGTCAAGTCTGCCATTCTAACCCAATCAGCCTGACATAATGATCTCCAGCCTTGTGCTCGTCAACATTCTCACCTGAGTTAACAAGACGATTACTGAAATGATCTCAGCAGGTCCTTTAATGACAGCAATGAAATGCAGTGAAAAGTTTTTTTCAGGATTAAGTTAATTTTCATGGCAAAGAAGGACTGTGCAATTCATCTGATCACTCTTCATAACATTCTGAAGTATATGCAAATTGATATTATAAAAACTTAAGCAGCAACTTTTCCAATTTCCAATATTTATGTAATTCTCAAAACTTTTGGCCACGATAGATTCATCTTTTTATCCTTCAGTTCTGTGGATTTTCCTGTAATGTTTCAGAAGGCACACAAAGGGGCGCGAGAGTTCCAAATATGCGTCACGTCAAACAGGAATTACCGTCGTTACGACACATGACGCACAGTACGTCATGCGCGTATTTTGATTCACGTCTTGTTGATAACTAGCGTGATAAAAATGGCGTCTAGGTGTAAAATACATCTAACAGTGGTTTATTTGATCATCTTGTGTATTCTAGCCAGTGCTCAGTCGAAACAAATGACCACGGTGAGTGATATATTCTGAGCTGTTGTGCTGTCTTTCTGATGCATTCACATGTAGCGGCACAAAGGGCTTATCCGGTCGATATCTGCCAAGTTATTAGATATTTATTTGGTTAATTAAACTTTTTGAGGAATTATTTGCCTATGACACGCTTAAGTAAATCCTTGGTGTTTTATTCAGATTAATTTACATAACGCAGTGACCTGCAGCTTTGAAAACTTAAGGACAAGACTGTCAACAACCAAGTAAACAAACGCGTTTTATATTGTGTATGTGGTTTATTTCACAGGAAACTGTCGTGTTAAACGTTACAGCGCTCGGTGAAATTAACCAGACTAAGTACAACGTTCAGGTAAGATAAATGTGAAATAATTACATTTTTGGAAATATTTAATCGTAACCATAATGTTTTGTAACGAAGAGATAAAATTATTTATGATTCTGTATTTCAGATTAATTTGAATATTGGTCTTCTGGACAATGACATATTTATTAACGGATCTCCCCTCAAGCCTTCAGGAGTCACGAGGATGACATGTCCTGCTCTGCTGTGTAGGACTATTCGTTTCTCGGTCTTTTTCCCTATTAATCTACAGTATATAAAGTGCAGTCAAGAGAAACGGTGACCAGTCGTATTACCGTTCGTTTTCTTTTCTTGTTAACACTTTATATTAAGGTCCCATCTGCGTATGTTTCTTAACGTAAACTAAAATATTAAAAGCATTTAAAAATATCTAAAACTTCTAAACTCTTAATTAATGTTTATTTCAGCACATACAGTAGATTATAATAATTTATCATTTATAATTAATACAATAATAATTTAAAAAATATATATATATATAATTTTATTTAACTTTTGCTGACAGATGTGAAACAAATCTAGTGATTTAAATTGACAATTATTAATATTTTTGGGCTGCATTGTGATTTTTTTTTTAATAGTATTTTAATGTGTCATCAAATTATTCTTCTTCTTAATGTGCCTGACAGGATTTTGTACTATATAAACTATTGTTACAGTGAATTAAATATTATTTGGTGTCTCCTGTAAATCATTTTTTTCTCTGGAAAAAAATACAGCAGGGTGCATTATAATCTATGGATAAAAATTAAAGCTGTATTCCACTCTTATTGTTTTGATGCTTAAAAAAACCTGTTCGTCTAGACCTGAGATAACTCATGCTAATAATAAAGGATTGCGCTTGTAATAATTAGCATTAACAAATATTAATTACATACTGTAATTAATGTATGTGTTTTGTGTTTGCAGTGGATGGTTATAATGTGAGCTCTGGTAATACAGTGGATGGCTTGGTTATCTGTGAGCTGCGGCTGATGGTGAATCAGTCATATGTTCAGAGTGATGCTGCAGAACAGCTTCTGTTCCTCGTCCTGAGCCAGGAAATAATACAGCTGGCAGATGAAAAGGTTTTAACCTTCATCTTATGAATGATGACTCACATTACTGAATTATCTTACATACATAGCTATGAAAAAAAAAAAAGGGAGACTTCTTAAAAATTTGCAGTTTCTCTGGATATACTGGAGTTATTAAAGGGATAGTTCACCCAAAATTACAATTCTGTCATCATTTACTTTCCCTTTACTTGTTCCAAACCTGCTTGACTTTTTTCTTCTGTTAAACACAAAAGATATTTTGAAGAAAGCTGAAAACCTGTAACCATTGACTTCCACACTATTTGTTTTTGCTACTATGGAAGTCAATGGTTACAGGTTTTCAGCTTTCTTCAAATTTTCTTTTGTCTTCAAAAAAGGTTTGGAATCACATGAGGGTGAGCAAAGTTTTATTTTCGGGAGAACCATCACTTTAATTTGAGTTTATCAAACTTCAAAACAAAATTGTGTTTTAGATTGTGTTTTATTTGGTCAGTTGTGTTGTAATATTTTTTGTAATTGAAAATCAGGGTTATTACACCAAATATTGATTTCTTCATTTATATAAAGTCAAGTATTAGTATGGTGTTTTCTAAAATGCGGAGAAACTGAACATTTTCAAAAGTCTTTAAGTCTTTCACAGTGGATTTTAATGGTATTGAGAGAAACCAGCCTGTAGATTGAATTTGATCAAGCACTTGATGTTCCTGTTCTGTAGGTCCAGCAGCCAGAAATATCAGAAGTGGAGATCATGTGGAATCAGAGCTCAGAGCAGATGACACAGGTCACCAGCATTTACCCTTCAGCAAGAAGCAAACTCTCCATTATTCCAAGAGAGAATGACGTATTGGTGACCGATGCATCCGTGCAGAGTACAGGTAGATTATGTGGTATGATGTAATGATCTCCAAGAGTTGGCTTTGGTATTTTAACTAGAAGGATAATATAATAATTCTTTGTCTTTTATAGTTGAAGACCAAGTGCGTAACACCACAAGCCATTATCTGCTCAAACACGCAGAAACCACCCAGGAGGAGATTGCAGCTCCAGGGAAACTTCCTGAAACCCCCCTGCGGATGGACCCGGAAACGCTGTATGAGTCCAGAGAGGAAGAGGAAAGGCGTTCAGATTCCTTGTTGCTTGGGCCTCCTTTAAGTGGGTCCATGTCCTCATACAGCGTAAGTATATAGTGTATATATAGATATGTGTATACAGGCACAAAAAAACATTCACACAAAGTGAAATGTTTCAAGAGCTGTTTTGTTTTTCTTAATTAAATTTACAGCTTAGGAAAATATTAAATTCAGTATTTCAACAAAAAAAGAATATTTTCTCAAAGATCAATAAAATATTGTTCTGAAAAACATTGTTCAATAATGGACAACTGTCAAGTCTGTATTTCCCCCATAATTGTGGTTGCATGTTTTGAACCAAGAGGTATATATATATTAGTTGTAAGTTGTAATCATAAGAATTAAAACAAAACTCTTGAAATATTTCCCTGAGTGCACTGAATCTAAATTAAACAAATAAATATATAAATAACCTGTACATGGTATTACATTTTTGGAGAAGGTCTACATTTAAGGTCATACATTTGTTATTGTACAGTTATTGTTAAAAATCAGTTTCCCTATAGAGAAAAAGAATGGAGATTTTACTTACAAACTCTGTGTGGATGTCTCTTCAGTGTTGTTTTCCACAGAGCAGTAAGTTGTAGTTGTGTCTGTGCAGGTGGCGTGTCAGTGGGTGGAGGAGTTGAGGGTTAAACTGAGGCGCTTCTGGTCAGACTCAGTGCCGCTCTTCTTCTTGGTCATGTGGGTGGTGGTGGTTGGTGTTGCAGGCTCTGCTGTCATCATTAAGATCCTGGATTTGATTTTTCCTTCCTGTGAACACAGGTAAAACCTGAACCCACGTCACTGGTTCAGTAACAAATGCACAACCTTAAGGATGATATTTAAATGATCTGAAGCAGTGGAGCAACTTTAAGGGGTAGTTCACCCAAAAATGAAAAAAATTACTCCCTCTAGTGGTTCCAAATGTTTGAGTGTCTTTTTTCTGTTAAAAATCAATATACGTTATTATGAAAAAAGCTTAAAACCATTGACTTTTCACAGTAGGAAAAATAAATACTATGAAAGTCAATGGTTAGAGCTTTCTTCTGAATATCTTATTTTGTGTTCAACAGAAGAAAGAAAGACAAACAGGTTTGAAACAAGTAAAAATTGAGTAAATGATGACAGAATTTTTGGGTGAACCATTCCTTTAAAATCTGCTTATTAATTAAATTAGTAATTTTACGTGTTTACCTGAGCATTTTTTGTTGCTCTTTTTTTCCCATAGGGGATTCTTTCATCTGAACCCAGAGACCCTGATGCCAAATGATGAAAAACTGAGCCTAATAGACAATATGGAGGGGGACATGAGAGAAAAAAGCATTTTGCTGATTGAAAAGTGATGGATGTGTCATCATCAGTTTGGTTATGTGGCTTTATTTGGTCGAAACACCAATGAGTTCAGTGTAGCAGTTTAAAAGAAACAAAAAGAAAACCCCTAAGCAAACAGATTTCTATTTTCACATCTCAATTAGCAGATTACTTTTGTATTCGTCACTACACTGTAATTTGGGGGAAGAGTTGTGAGGCGGAATGGTAAAAATGCTGAAACGTAAAGCACAGTACCTAAAATACCCTGTCTTTCTCACTAAACTGCTTGTTATATGGTAATTCTCGGAATTACTCTTGCCTGAAGAGTAAAGGGTCATCACTGACAAATAAATGGTGTAGCATCAATGGGAAAATGGAAAGAACTATCAAAATAACTTTTAACTGAAGATTTTGAGTGGTCCGTTTTGTTTAAATGGATTTTTTTTTCTTATATCACTCTGGGTCAATTTTTAATTGTCCTTTGTGAAACTGCCTCTGTTACTTAATGTAGTTTTATGTGATATTCATGTTGCGCCAGATATTGCTGTTACATGAAGCATGCATACCAGGAATTCATAGCAGATTTCACTTGTATTAGATAAATGAAATGACCTATACGCTTAAAAAAAAAATTCATTATTGTACTTTTTTTTTTTTGTAGAATTTTAAACATTTCAGTTGGACGCTTACATTTCATTGTATCTTTAGATGTTAATGAAATGAGTTATTTTTGTGTAATTCTGAAGCATTGTTTTTTCTGGTTTGTTACATGAGTAAACTCTGCACAAACATGTTTGGCTTGGTGTTTTTTTTTTTTTTTAAATACATCTATTAAAAAAAGCAGTCCTTAATCAATTTAAAAAATATTTATTCAACAAAATATGTAATTTTACAACTCGATTATGGCAATCAGATGGAATGTCACTATTGAAAAGAAACCAGAAGTTCAATAGTGTTTCTGAAAGTGCCGTGCCGGACTCACCTTTAAGACAGTCTGGTCTCATCACTATTAAGACTGTGATCCAGCGCTGGACACTTTGGCCCTCATATCAACCACAGTGAATAGAATAGCTTGCATAGTGCTTCACATAAGTCAGCATTTGGATCAAAAGGATTTGCTGGTCTTTGGTCAGTGGCAGTGATTTTACGGGCACAGATAAAACAATAAAAAACAAACAGCCCATTACTGTGCCCAGAACCTCAGTACTATTGTCTGTACACACCACAGGAAGGAGCTGTTTGTTATAAGGGCACCAAAACCAGTTTTTCCTGACTCCAATGATTTCATCATGATTTTTGCCTTCATCCCTACAAATTCATTTTATGGAGTGAAATTCAGTTCAGGAGGTAAAAGCTTTACGTGTATGCAGTGAAGCAGAAATGTTAACCTATTACTATTAAATATTAAACTATAAATATATACATGAAAGATTAGATTTTTTTTTTTTCCTAGGCCCCTGTGACTTCAGTCGGGTCCAGGGTGGGAAATGCTCTAGTGAAACTGGCCCTCAGTCTTTCAAAGTGCCGAATGTGTTTGAAGAGATTCTTTGGCATCATCAGCAAGAGCCAAACTCTGCAATCCACTTCTCGTATTTATCTAGGTCAGCAGCGGATACAGATTTGGACACTTTCTTCAGTGCTGTCTCAAAGTCCTCCATTGTAGTGGGCATGTGCATCTCATCTTTGGGTAAGTTTCGTATCTCCTCAGGTGTCAAACCCTCAATCCGCCGTCTCATGGCCATCAGTGATGCATCTCTGCAACAATAAAAAACAATTCATCACTTCTGCAACAGTGGCACTTTAACAACTGATAATGATGTCAGGTTTAATTGACAAATGTTTGAGGGCCAGACCTGCAAACATTAGTGATGTCAGCACCAGAGTATCCTTCCATCTGCTCCGCAATCTTGTCCATGTTGACGTCATTGGCCAAATCCAGCTCCTTCAGGTTGATCTTGAGTAAATCCACTCTGCCTTTAGCTACGGCAAGACATAATATTTTTAAATACATCCAATGATAATCTGTTTGGTTGAAATGTATTTATCTGATGGCAGGTAATCAGGTAATATGGCATTTTAATAAGTAGGGATGCACAGATATTTTGGCCAATACAATACTGATTTTAACACAAAACTTTCCGCCGATTCTGCTAGTTAGTTTTTCTGTATTTACCTAAATTTACTGAACAAGTATTGGATCCATTTAGCATTCAACTGTCCCAACATTTTAAGAGGCATAAGTTAAGATAATAAATTTGCAATATGACTTTTAACAACATTAACTTTTATTTGACATCATAGAACATATTTATTTAATTAACAAATCAAGTGCTGTTTTTTATGGTCTGATATTCAGTACAGATAATATTTAGTTTTCTCTGAGAAAAGTCAACATTATTCAAATGATTAATTATTCAAACAATATGGAACACATTGCCTTGGGTGTATTTAACCCTTTAAAGGGCACTTATTGAAATACTCTAGGGTTTTTCTAATGAGTATTACTGGTTGTTATTACAAGACTTGGACTTGTATGACCTGAAATTATATTGTAATCTATTTCAATGAAGTTAGTTACCATATATGGTTCTTTACCCAACAAATCATTGGTATCTGCCTTTTAAATATTATTGCTGATAGCTTTAAATTAATCTAATATCGGCCGATAAATATCACATTGGTGCATCCATAATAATGAGTGATGGATTTGGGGGGATTCTGTATACCTGAGGGCAGAGGGATGTAAATTCTCTTCTCCAGTCTGCGTCTCAGAGCTTCATCAATGTCCCATGGAAAGTTGGTGGCTGCCAGAACCATTACCATTTTTGATGGGTCATTTTCAGACGTCCCACCAACACCTGAATAGGACAACTATTTAGTAGGGGTGTAACGATGACACACAAAATGACATTTCAGCACCCATCTCCATTACCCAATTCAAAGTTAGGTATGACCAGCCAAACAGCATAAAAAGTTTTCAGAGGGTGTTTACATAACACTGTTTTTAATTAAATACTGAAAACTTCATGAGAGCTTTATAGAGCTAGATTAGTCTCAATAATAATTCATGCACAAAAGAACAATGTACACATGTGTAGTCAAATGCACGAAATATTTATATATATATATATATACACACACTCACAAAAATAATTCACATGCACAAAATAAAAATACATTTGCAAAATACATTTACAAATGCAAAACACCATTTAGCCAATCAGACGCAAGCTCACTGTTCAACCAATCATAACCCGCTGAGAGCACTGTAATCTACCTTAATTCGCCCAATGTGCACGTCATTTGTAGTAAACTTGCATCTGATTGTCTAAGAGTGTCCTGCGTGAGAGGAGTGCGCTGCCAGGGAAGTCTCAAAAATGCACACAAACATATCTGACTCGCAAATTTTAAACATTCAAAACTTTTAGTACTTATACATTTGTAAATGGTGTTTTGCATTTGTGAAACGTGTTTTATGAATATATATATATATAAATATTTTGTGCACGTGAATTTGACTATGCACGTGTACATCACGTTTTTTGCATGAATTATTATTGAGCCTATCCTAGCTACATAGCACTTGTCTTTTATTTTACACAATGCCAGTTTGGCAGCTTGAACATGCAAACTTTGGAAATAAGTTTCATATTTCTTTTGGTAAAAATGCTGTTATAGTATGTAAAGTACAAAATTTTTTAATTTTGTGAAAATGGTGAAATTATGAGCATAAAAACTACATATTCAGCCAATAGCAGACTACAAGATTATACATGCTCCGTGCACAACGTTGACATTGCCAACAACTGGCCTGGTATTCATATTACAGCAATTATTTGTAACACACATAGCACATTACAACTGTTCAGACTGCTACAGACTGAATAAATAAATACCATCCATTTGGACGAGTAGTTCAGCTTTGACACGTCTGCTGGCTTCATGTTCTTCTGAGGTTCCTCTGCGGCTGCATATGGAGTCTATCTCATCAACGAAAATGGTGGTGGGCGCATAAAACCGTGCCTGAATAAACATGCGAACACAGGTAATAAAACATGAAGGTACTTTTGCTACCATTTCACTATGACACAATGGTGTTTATGTTTTTACCATTTCAAACAACAGCCGGACAAGTTTTTCAGACTCTCCTCTGTATTTGGAGGTGAGGGTGGAGGAGGACACGTTAAAGAAGGTTGTTCGGCACTCAGTGGCTACAGCTTTGGCCAGTAACGTTTTTCCTGTGCCTGGTGGCCCCACCATCAACACTCCCTAAAATAATACAAGAGTTCACTTATTGTGTGCATGAAAAAAATAAAAGACTTTATAATGCAACAAGAATCAATCTAAATAAAACACACATATATTTATGTTTATAAAATTATTATATTATTAAAATTATTATTATTTATTATAAAAAGTTTAGGGTCAGTAAGTTTTTTGGAGACACAGAAGGTGCATTACATTAATCAAAATGAATAGTAAAAATGATAATGTCATAAAAGAAATGTCGTATATATATTCTGGTCTTCTGAACCTTCTATTCATCAAGGAATCCTGAAAAAATATGTATGACTTAATAAAATGTTTATTGAGCACCAAATTAGCATATATGAATGATTTCTAAGGGATCATGTGACACTGAAGTCTGCAGTAATGATGCTAAAATTCAGCTTTGAATCTGAGAAAAAACTACATTTGAATACTAAGCACTTAACTATTTTTGTTGTCTTATCACTTATTTTTTTAACAGTAGTGTATAAACTTGTATGAATGTAGAAGAGTATATTAATGATGATAATAAATGTGATTTCAAAGCAACCAACAACAGAAAGCATTAAGACCGGTGAAGAACTTATATTGGTCTAATATTCTGAGGGATTGAGATAGAACTTTGTAATATCCTAAAATACATGATTTTTTGTTTTTAAATAAAGGTTCATACCTTCCATGGGCGTCTTATTCCTTTAAAGAACTCAGGCATCCACATGGGCAGAACCACTGCCTCTTTAAGCAGCTTCTTGGCCTCCTCCAGGTCAGCAATGTCATCCCTATAATGAGTTAAAATCCAAAACTTTCATACATGCCTGATTATTTTCCAAAAAAGGAGGGCATCTGAGAAAATCAATGAGATATGGAAACACTTATGTAACAAAGAGAGGAGAGAGCAGATGAACTCACCATGTGACATTGGGATTTTGGGAAATGATGTCTCTTTCCAGAGTGTCAATCAGGTCTTTGTCTTCTCCTCCTCGGTCAAACCTCTTCACCTCAGTCTCCACAGCCTCCACTTTGTTCTACAGAGGGCAGAAAGGGTCATTTTTAAAACTTATTTGACAAAAGTTTGAATTAGAATTAGACACTGTTGATACAAGGTCATGGTACAAGATTGGGAATCCTTTATTTTGACTCGATGTCAAATGACACATCAGCAGACCTATTCCAAAAAGGGGTTATGTGACATACATGGATAAACTAAAGGATGTGCGAGTGGATAACCTTAGCTTTTGGAAGGCATGTCTGTTATGTAAGTTGACATAGCAAATTATGCTTTAAACATCTTTGAATAAGATTGTTTCAGAGTTCGTTCACCGCTGTTAATGACAGTCAGGAGTGTAAAAAAAAAAAATCAGACACGGACATGCATACCTGTGTTCCACATGAACAGGCATGATGTCAGGCATGAAAATAGTTTGCAGATTATGTTTCAGGGTTCGTTCACCGCTGAATATTATATGTGCGTTTCATAATATATTTGAGAAATTCTCAATAAAAAGGTATTATAAAATAATGTTGATTTGTACGGTTACTTTATTTAGTTTAATTTGATCTTTTTTTGTAACAGGACATTTTCTATGAAATGCATCGCTCATGTAATTTTATTATACAAATATATCTCACCTTATAACAAATGTGGATGTCATCCAGGATTAAATGAATAATTTTCTTTTACTTCTTACTACACAAAATGAATCCAGAGAACTGAACTACAATATGAACACACCATACATTCTGCTATTTTGTTGCTAATTGTCATCTTATTCTGCAATTTAGAAGTAAGCTCTTTTCTGTGATTGTCTAATGACTTCCATTTCATTTGTCTATGGTTTAACCCTAAACAACTAATAATTAAACCTAACCCAGGCTAACCATCAAATTACTTGCTATACAAATCAGTGTTTATGATAATACATTAAAAATAAAATAACATAATAAGAAAATACCAGTTTGCAAAATCAAGCAGCACAACAAGCTCATTTTTACTGCTACAATTCAATGGAAGTGAATGAGACCGGAAGTCTGGTCATAATTAGGCTACAATAGCCGCACCCGCTCTTATGTGAAAAATTAGATGAATAGTCCACACTACAAAGAAAACACTTGCCTGTTTTGCTTTAACCCCTTCTAAAATGTTTGCTTTGATCTAAGAAACCGGTATCACAGGTTTATAATGTTAATACAGGCATCTGATGCGATAAGTAAATATTTTGACTGAGTATTTTATGACGCAACAGATCTAGTCCAAATAGGGATTCACAGATCCTTCCTCACCTTGTCTTCTTTTGGCTTTGACGGGTTCTCTTTCTTTTCTTTGGCTTTCTGAGGTTTGCCTTTGTCTCCATTGGGCACTCGTGGTGAGGGTCGAGCCTGCCCGCGGGGACCAGCGCTCAACCTGTTTCCATGCCCTTTACTGTCTTTATAAGGGACAGAGGATTTCCGTACTACACATGGAGACGATCTGCCCACAAAAGGACAAATCAGACTCTTATTTTCATTTTGCTCAATGGAATGAAGTGTTCTTAGTTAACGTTAGTTCATAATCAGATTATGGTTTATATAACAGGCTCAACAGACCTGAAGGCAGGCATGAAAGAGTATGAGGGACTGAGAGATGCTGGGAAGCCCTTTAGATTTTAATCTAATTCACATGACAAAAGTGCTGATGGGGGCTTTAAAACTCAACAACAAGCACTAAAAGAAACCCACACAGTGTGACCAAAAAAAATATGACTTTCTAGTTATTCTGGATTAAGGATAAGGATTTTTAACAGCAATGTGTACTTTTAAACTAAATTAAATATTATATTATTTCACAAATATTTCCACTAAGACAAAAACATACTAAGCAGCAATATCAGGTGAATTAAACAACATAACTACAAAATATATTAATCAGCATATCATCTTTGGGTTACTTTAAAAATGTTTTTATTCATACATTAAGTAACACAGTTCATTTAAATTTGTTGTGGCCTACAAAAATTAAAACAGTATAATTCTTATATATAATTCTTATCCTAAAACTTAGAAATAAAAATGATGCAAGATTATTACAAAACATTTTGAAACAGAATTCTTACTATGAAAATATGTAACACAAAATATGTTCACATTGTCGGCTTGCGTGAAAAGTTTTTGAGATCTGTGATGACAGTCAGGAGTGTTTAGAAAACATGGACACGGACATGGACATTTGTACCTGTGCTCCACATGAACAGGCATAATGTCATTCTCCTGGGCAAAACTGCTGGGTTTGGATGGTGTCGACTCCATCTGAAAGCTCTCAAGTGTTGTCATGATCTCTCGAACTTGCTTAGTTTCCTCATTTATCTCCTGCCAAACCTGAATGAAACACACAAGCTGTTACAAGCAGTGAAAAACATTAGCAAACAAGGTAATGGCGATTCTCCAGCAGGATAAACTCCAACCTGCTGCCACTTCTGCTGTAGAGAGGAGTCTCTGACGGAGTAGAGGTATTTCTTGATTTGCTCCAGTACCCCCTGATAACAGACCACCGCAGAGCTGTAGTTCCCCAGCAGAGCATATTCCCGAGCCAGCTTCACATTCTCATTGATCTCCCCCAAACTCATCCTGCAAGAGCTCAGACGTAACAGACAGCCAAACACAAACCATACAGAAATAGACATGCTCAACACAGATGTTTGTGAGAATATAAAGCACGTGTAAAAGCTTAATTAGGTTTTGTGAATGTAATTTTTACAGCTTTTTCTTTTAAAAGCAGGTGAATGGTTAAAATAAAATCAAGTTCTTTAAAATGCATTTTTAAATATGCAAACTGTGGATTATGTAATAGATTAGATGATAATGTTTGTATTTGCAATTTTGCATTTCATTTTTATATGCTTTTGAGTGAAAGGGTTTCAATGGGGGGATTTTTGGAATCTCTTTTATTATTAAATAATTCAGAAAATACTTTGAAAAGCCAGTAATAAGTATTTTTTTTATATACATTATAAATGTTCCGTATAATCATACGAATTATGTATGAACATGTACCCATGTAAAAACCTTCATAATGCATATAGATATGAATAAAAGTAATGTATTTAAGTGTTTCAGAGTGAAGATTTTAAATAAAGATTTCTTTTTTTTGAGTAAACAACCTTTAAATACATGTATTGTAACTGAAATCTACAGACACAAACTGATGAAGCACGACAAAAGAAACACTTACAACTACACCGTGGACGTTTTATTTACATTAGACTAAAATAAACAGAAAGGAAAAAGGCCAAAGTGTCTCACTTTAAGAACAAGTTAAAAATGAATAACCTGACAGGAACATATGTTAACATGGTCTCTAAACGTAAATATTGGATCACACAATAAACTGCTTTAGCGCCAACGCTTCAAAGTTAGCAAAGAAAACTTGATAGTTCTTCGTATTTTAACATTATGAGCTTCCATCAAAACAAACACATTTTAAACGTATTTTTAAAGCGGTTTGTGTTGTTATAGAGTTGAAATGTACAAACCTGTAAAGTGGTCAGTCTCTGAAATGTGTAAAACTATCCTGAAAGATGTCCGAAAAGGAAAAGTAAGGCATTCAGCGGTTGTTAGTGACAAAACCTCATGCGTGTGCTGACGTGGATGAGGTTATATTTAAAATAATTTAGCATCCACAAACACACACTTATAAGTCCACTTCAGAAGTTCACTTGTTTGGGAAGGGCACTTTTGATTGGGAAGAAAGAAGCAACTGTGAAAAACCCTCGCGAGCCTGCTTTTCAATATAAAAGTCTACAGAGAGAGAGAGTCACTTCAAAATAATAGTGGAAAAAGGAGCGATGCAAGTCACTGAATAAACATTTGAATCAATACGTAAAATGAAAAAAAAAAAAAAAACAGTGTAAAATAATTTAATAAAATATCGTTACAATGTTTTGAGCAAGCAGACAGGAACGATGCCATACTACAAGGGTGTTTGTTTGGTTTTTTTATACGCCACGCCACCTGCGGTTCTCAGACTCCCATTATTAAATGTAAAAGGCATCTGTATCTGAACAGTGTGGAAAGTTAATATTATAAATGGGTCTATAATCTTAGATACTATTTGGAAAATGAATAAAGTTTATTTGAACAATTATTTACTTCTATGTTATGAATTATAATTTAATCTGAATTCGTTTTAATTTTAACTTAATCTTGGGATATTTTGGAGCTTTTTGTATTAATTATGCTATATTATTTATGATATATATATTTTAATATCTGTTGATATGTCTTAATAAGATGTATACTTTGTATTATTTTTATTTATTGTTCTTCTAATTTTCTATGCTTTTTATCCTAAAATGTCCAATATATACAATAATTATTTATATAAGTATAATAACAAGTACAAAAGTGATGTGGTGACAGAAATGGTAGATACAAAAAGGATGTCTATGTTACAGCCACATTGTTTTCTGCATATAAAACGTGTTATAATTACCGTTAAACAGAGCTGACCTTTAAACAAAGTGTGTTTTCCCAAAATCCAGAAAAAAAACTGTATTGCAAATACATGGAGTTTTTGAATTGAGTAAAAAGTCTGGACTTTATCACTACTTGAAATAACTTTGATTTGGTTTACAACAGCATAAATTAAGTTTACACAGTTGACAAATTGAAGTTAACTTTCGAATTTAGAAACTTCATGTATCAAAATAGATTTTCCATTAAAGGGTTAAACCATTCAAAAATGCAAATCTACTTACCAAATTGACGACAAAATACATTTTTCTTGAGGGGAAATATCAATTTAAGACTTGCAATTAACAGTTCTTCGTAACTATCTTTTTAAAAAAAAATTATAAATGAAGTCTTCATAACAGACTGTTCATTACAAAACCCAAATGAATCATCAGTTCAGACCATAAGAAAACCATGTTCAAAATGTTTTATTATTATTTCCACAGTTATCAGCAAGAACCATTTCATGAACCAACATGAGGAAGAAAATGTCAGGAGAAGAAAGATGCAAACCATGTTACTGTTGCATTTGAACAATGTGTACATGATGAAATAAGTTTATTTTTTTGATGCTGCTTTCTAGAAGCAGAAAGGTGTGCGCAAACAGAACTTAACCACAGAAATGTTTAAAACTAGATATGCTTAGTACAGGATGCAGCTATTGTCTACAAGTTTAAATACAGAACGGTGTTGACTGAAATCACAGACAACTTAAAAGATCTTTCAAAAGTTTGAAATTGTGCTTCTGGTTGTAAAGAGGAAATAACCATTGATTCAGTAGTCAGAATCCTTCGAGTCAGTACCAAAGATGAGAACCATCCAGATGGGAATGGGAATTGATTTGTAAAGGCACATTATTATCATTTTTTTTCTGAATTACCATAAACAGGTCTGGAAGTGATTACTGACATGCAGTTGGACTTTTGTTGTATGATCCTCTCAAACACTGGCAGTGCCATTCACACTATTTTGTTCACATTTACAAAATGATGCATGATAGAGAATGAGAAAAGGAAACGCTGCAGGGTTTGGAGGTCTCTTCAATCAATATTCAGTCAGTTCAGCTGAAATCCTTCCATCACATTTCCATGCAGTTTTATAAAACAAAAAAATACAATAAAACAACATAAAAGATGTGCAAAGTCGATGTTAACAAGAGAAATTCCTTGCGATTGTGGCTATGAGAAGGAAAAACCACTTCCAACTACAAATTCAATGAAATTAAATGAAAAAGGCACATGTACAGCAGCCGGTCTAATGTCTTTTTGTGTGTGTGTTTTGGGGATTGATGTTTAGGAGGACTAGCAGCAGTGGATCTTCAGTTTTTACAGTTGTGTCTTCTGGCCCCTGCACAATGGTGGTCTATCACTGTTCAGTGGCGGTCACCAGCTCAAACCACTGTCTCAGAGCATCACTCAGTGTCTCTGGGAGACCGTTCACATTTCGCAAAATAACGTAGAAGGGGAAGGGGAATTCCTCCATGTAGGACCGAATCTCGGGCAGCTCACCTGGCCCTTTAAATATGGGGACTTTGATATCCAATATGGAGTCCTGAAATGGAGAGAATCGTGTATTAATTTAAGTACATTCAAATTCAGAATGCATATTTAGTGCGTTCTAGTAGTACGATCATTTATGTTTCATGTTTACAGAAATATCATGATTACACCACTGTTTCCCAACCCTGTTCCTGGAGGCACACCAACAGCACATATTTTGGATGTCTCCCTTATCTGACCTATTAACTTCAGGTTTTGGACTCTCTTCTAATGTTCTGATGAGTTGATTCAGGTGTGTTTGATTAGGAAGAAGTTGAACGTCAAAAAGTACACAGTTTCCTTTTTTATTTAAACTCCACTGTGAATATAAAGATTATTTTGCTTCAAAAGATTCCTCACCCTGGAGTTGGGATTATCCAGCACTACAAATATGACAAAGACATTTGCACTGCGAGCAGCTTGAACAGCAGTGGCGACTCTCTCTTTTCCCTCCAAGAACAAACCCCGACCATCAGACACTATTAGTAAGAGCTGAGACGTCTCTGTTAAAAGAAAAACAAAAAAGAACAGAAGAGCATATTATATTAGAGAATTATGAAAGCAAACAATTAACACGTAAAATGTGTAAAATGTCATCTATTTTACCAGTGTTTGTCGCACCAGGGATTTGCTGTTTGGCTGCCATGAACATGTTTGTTGAGGTCTCTAAAAACTGAAAGATAAAAATTGTTTTTCGTCACATTCTACATTAGTTTTACTAAAGGTAAAGCATTAAAGAGAAAGAGAAATTTACTTGAGCGATTCTGGTCTTTTTTTGCTGGAACTGACAGAGCCGCAGTATTTTGGCTCCTGTTTGGTCATTAAACTGTTGGTGGAAAGGATGAAGCAGCTGGACAGTCTCTCCAAAACTACAAAGAGTGAGGCAAAAGATGGATAAACGAATGAATATGTCAAGAAATCAACCTGGAAATTATTAAAGCTGATAAAAAAAAAGACAAACAAGAAATAAATGAATGAACTGACCTGCAGACAGAGACCTGACCAACTTCCAGAAGGGTGAGAGCGTTCACTATGACAGAGACCGACTCAAACGCCAGCTACACAGCAGAGGACAGACAACAATTCAAAACACAATGAACATTGAAAATGAATAAGTAACACATCCTTCATTTTTAATGGGTTATATTAGGAGTGTCAAAGTACAGCAGTGACATAAAAAATTCGGACAGTTGGCTAAAATTTGTACGCAATAGGCAGCAGCATTGGATATTAATACTGGTTGGCATCAGTCATTAGATAGAACAATAGTATGGCTGCACTGAAATAGCACTGTACTTTTACTAGAAGTTTTTTTTTTTTTTTTTAAGATTTAATATTGCATGGGGGATAAAATACAGGGATATTTTTTTTCTTTCTGACATTGTTATTGATATGGTCTATGATATGGAAATGTATTCTAATACATTTCATCACAGTAAATGCTTTTGGACCATATGAGTTTTTTTTTTTTTAAAGTAGTGTCAGCATCAATAATTTATCAATAAGAATCTAAATTATGGAGTATAATAAGAAGTAACTCACAGGTAATTTTAGATATATAAATATAAGATAGCTATAGAAAATAAGACCAAATATAAAATATTTTAAACTGAAGCTATAGAAAAACAAAAAAAAACAAAACATAAAATATAAACAAATCTTAGCTATACAAACAAACGTAGAAAACAGAAGAATTTCTATAAAGTGCCTGGTGCATAGAGAGGAAAGGGTGTATCCTACAGGTGGTTTGTCAAGTCCACTCACCTGGAGCATACTCAGAACTATACAATATATGACCAGGCAAATGTGCATAAATATCCATAAGTGTCCAGGGAGTGAGCAAAGTGTATGAATGAATGAATTCAAGTGCATGAATTATAGATTATAATGATCACATTGTCTAGATACAAACCCTCTCAGCCTCCCTAGACTTGTGTGCCGAGTATAATTTAACTGATAGCTGTTTTTGTTCTTCTTAAGATGTCTCTAATTTATTCTTTAACTGCAATTTGATTTAGTAAGTTATATTTAACATCTAAAAAATCTATTGGAAGACTGTACCTGTTTGGTGTGGTTGTCCACCATACTGGAGGAGTCATCCACAGCCAGGCAGATCTGGTAGTTCCTCTTGCTGGGTTTTGTTCTCCTCAGCCAGATCTTATCCTTGCGGAACTGACTGGCAATGTAGGGAATAACCTTGCGCATGTTGAGCCGTTTGCCTGTGCGGAAGTCTCCCCTGTTTAAAAATCAATCAACATTGTTACAAACGGCTTAAAAATACTGAAACTGCAGGGTCCACATTTTCTGGGTCTGAATTGATAAATCTGAACCATGAAATAATGCATAAGCAGCACTTTTAAGGGATAGTTCACTCAAAAATGAAAAATCTTCAGTTTCTTTTTTTCCTTGTTGAATTCAAAATCAGATATTCTAAGAATGTTGAAAACAGCTAACCACTGACATCTTTAATAGGGAAAAAAAGTCAACGGCTACCAATTTTCAACATGCTTCCCAATATGTTTCTTTGTGTTCAAGAAACAAAATGAAACAGGTTTGGAACAAGTGGAGTCTGAATAAATGATTGAATGATTTTGTAGTGAACTCTACATTTAAATGATCATTCCTGTGGCTTGTAGGAAAAAAGTATAAACAGAAATCCTTCATTTTAGAGGTTGAATGTTTGAAAGTTAGAGAGACCAACCTGAGTTTGGCAGCCTGTGTTGGCTCGAGGACAAGTCGGAGTTGCTCACAGAGCTGCTGGGACAGTGGAGACGTCAGGGTCTGGTACTGATGCCACAACGCTGCAGCAGCACTCTCCTGAGGGACAACAGCAAAACACACAAATAAATACATACACACATAAGCAAAAGATATGCTAGGTAAAGAGAAGAAGCTTAGTCATGTGACTTATGATGTCACCTCTTCATGTGATCCTAAAGTCTGTCTCTGCCAGGCCTCCAACTGCAGCTCCATCTCTGTTCTCAGCTCCTCTGGGTTCATTAGAGGTGCCTGATTAAACACACAAAAGCGCAGCTCAATCTGGATGCAGTAAAAATAATATTATTGTGAAATAAGCTGAATTTGCATTAGTCTTTAGTGTGACATGATTCTTCAGAAATCACAGCAAAATATGCTGATTTGCTGAACAATAAAAAATCTTATTATCATTAGCGTTTTGTATTGTTCTGAAGGATTATTTGATAAATTACAGTTCAAAAATAATTTGAAGTAGACCTCTTCTGTAAAATGAGAAATATTTTGTCACATTTAATCTAATGGTCTTGCTGAAAAAGTATTCATTTCTACAAAACAACATTCGCAACGACTCCTTCCTTTTGAATGGTAGTACATTTTGAATCAGCGTACCTTTTGCGTGTCCATCAGCAGTTCCGACACAGTGTGGATGGTGGACTCATCACTCCTCTCTTTCATCTCTTCTTCATTAGTGCTCCTCTGTGTCTCCGGCTTCTTCTCCTCTTCCTCACTGGCCTGTTTCTGTGCCTCCAAATCCCCACAATCCAGACCTGAGAGACAACAGATCAATGTTAAAGATGAAGCTTAAACTTGCACACACAGGATAACTCTGTGTGTATACACTTTAGGTGTGTAAGAGTACACACTATCATACTAAACAATTATACAGTATTGTTGAACCCCTGCATGCTTCTAGTTTTATACACCATCTCTTAAATTCACTCCAAAAATCAATCTTTTATTTTGAGCTGCTTCAGGTACATAAACTCACTAGGCATTATATAACCAACTCGCTATCCAAAAATTGCATAAGCTTTTGTTTTGTTACTTTTGAAGAGGTTTTTTTATCCTTAGGAAAAATGTAATCATACTTGAGTATTTCAAGACAGTTTGTTCATTAAACCATCGCATTGTATTGCACCTTTTTGAGAAGCTTTATTGTCATTTAGCTTCTCTGGTTTAAGCTCCTGGGCTTCAACTGCTTGTAGGTCCTTCTCTTCCTCCACTTCCATCGCGATGTCATCTTCCTCATCCTCCTCTTCCTGTTTCACACCAGTCGGCTTCTGCTGCTCTTTACTTGCAGCATCTTTGAAAAATACATGTCCAAAAATATTACTCAGGTGGTAGCTTTTTTCTTTTTCACACTATTTATATGGATAGTCAGACTCAAACCTGCCTCAGTTATGTCTCAATGTTTTTTTAATATCATTTTGTGTGTATACAAATATATATTATTGTGCATCTTCTTACCATATGTCTGAGCGTCGTATCTCTCCTCTCCCTGCTTTATGTGCTCGTACAGGTCAGACTCCTGTTGTGTATCAGGCTGCGTCTGATCCTGTGCTTTCTGCTCTCTTTTGTCAACTGTACGCAAACGCTTATTCACACGCTCATTATAATCACCCATTGAGCGCTCATTATCTGCCTGCCCAGGTTTGCGTTTGAAGCTCTGGTGGAGGAGAAAGTAAGAGTGGTCATCAGTATTTTATTATTTTACACTTTAATACTAACAAATAGCATTTGAAAATACTCTTAACAACAAGAGTACATAATAAAAAAGCACATAACTGTCACGAGAAACAATTTTTATTTAGGTCACACACTGACCTGCGTGTTTTTCTGCCTCTGTTTTTGTGAACTCATTCTGGCCATCAGCTTGGAGTCGTGCCCCTCTGACTGACTGGCATCTGCTGCCCCGCTGCCATCCTCCTGTGGACATGGGCATATGTACTTCACTAATATAGTTAAAAGGCAAAGTGTGACAGCGAAGAATATATTCTTCAACCCACTTTAATGTTCAGTGACTACTATATGTGTATCATGGGTTTATCACCCCCAAAAGTGTAAACATTGAGCCTATTGGGCACCATCAAAACACTGACAATGATGCAATAAAATCCTTTAATCACCTTCCAGCTCAACCAATAACGAGTGTTTGGGGTGTGGCTACTGTAGTAGACCAGCTGAGCCAGAGGGTATTAAGCCAGTGTTTGACAAAGCTGGTGAGTTACATGGTAAAATAAATTCAGAAGTTCACGGCAAAACTCAATATCTTGTCAAAATTTGAAAGACTAGTGCTTTTACAAGATGGAGGAATGATTTTTTTAAAATTGAGACAACAAAGTTGCTGAGTTTCTTCTTGAAAGGCAAGATAAAAATGCCACATATTAGCTCCTTAATGTCAAGTCCCATATAAAATAGTAAAATATTAAAAAAGTAACAATAATTTTCAAAAATCATGTGGTAAGTGTAAGGAGTGTCAGCAATTTAAATTCCACATAGTGACACTAGTTGTACATAAACAACACCCTTCACTTTTTTTTTTTTAAAGATAAATTTTTGGCCTTTTTGCCTTTATTAGATAGGACAGTAATCAGACAGGAAGCGAAGTGGGAGAGAGAGAGAGAGAGAGAGAGAGAGGGGGGTAGGGTCAGGAAATGTCCTTGAGCCGGGATTTAACTGAGCTTAAATCATTAATATTGTGACTAAATATTTACACTACAGTTTCTTACAATTTAATTTGAAGAATTTATTTAAACATCTTTTACTTTTCCAGGCCCAGAAGACAATATTAATGTTGGCATAAAGTGATTGTCTTTTGTGCTGTACATCTTTTTGTTTCTTTTTTTTTTTGTATAAGACATTTGCCAGTATTAGAGTTTAGGCACCTCTTTCGCCTGGTCTTTTTCTGATGCAGCTCCAGCCAACTCTACAGCAGTGTCACTCTGAACGTTCTCCTCTCCTGTCTGCCCATCTGATGCGTGTTCCTTCCTCTCTGCAGAGTCCAGCTGAGCTTCATCATCCTCACCACCATCCTCTTCCTCCTGCCAAATGTCAGATTGAAATGATCAGGTAAGTCTTTTCCATCTACATGCTTTTATAAATACTAATTTCCTTGTAACAATTCCCTTTTAAACAACAAACCTTTGGTTCTTGGCCTTTATCAGCAGGTATGGACTTGTCCTCCTCTCGCCCTTCTTCCTGTCCTTTATTCTTCTCCTTGTTGTCATCCTCTTCCTCATTCTCTCCTCTCTCATCCATCTCAGGGTCTTGATCTTCAGATTTTTCTGCTTCTTCCTTCTCTTCTGTTTTATCTTCCTCTCCACGTTCCTCCTCCTGTCCTTCTTGCTGCTGCTCATCTGTCATCTCATTGCCACCTTCCTCTGGCTCATCTTTGTCTTCCCCAGTTTTCTCATCCACTTCCATAAGTTTGTCATCTATATCAAATGGATTCTCCTCTAAAATAAGAATCAAAAGAAAAGTGTGAAAACCCTACCAAAACACACACATATATATTACCTATATAATATACTCTTTGTATATATTTGTGCACAAAATTACTTTTATATTCCACAAAACATCAATTTTTTAAATAATATTTTAGTATCCACTGTATTTCATCAAATAAATGCAGCCTTAGTGAGCATACTTATTTTTAAAAACATTTCAGTGACATACCAACTCAAAACTTTTGAACGGTAATGCATTTTCTAATAGGGACAATAACTCTTGAAATGTCTGAATGTTGAACACACCGTTTGCTTCTTCGCCCTCTTCATCCTTGCCATCTTCATCAAGGTTGAGCTCCTCTGGCAGCTCCATGGCTTCTGGTTCTGCTTTCTTCTCCTGCTTTCCATGGTACGGGTCTACTTCATTCTCATCAAACTCGCGCTACAAACACACACAAACTTAATTTTGAACATTTACCCACTATTTAAGCACTATTCAACTACGAGAGAGTTTTGATATTATAGAAAAGAAATGGCGAAGGACTGACCTCATCCGCCTGTTCATGGATTTGCTCTTTTTCTTCCTCATCTTTTGACAGATCTTTGTCCTGGTTCTTATCTTTGTTTGATTCTCCAGCATCCGTGTTGTCATCCTTTGCAACCAGCTCTGACTCTCCTTGATCCATTCCTGGACCAGACTCTTCTTCTTTATCACTGTCACCCTCATCATCTTCATCATCCCCCCACATTCTCTCATCCAGCGTATCTGCCTGGCCATCTCCCAGATCCCCCATCTTCTTATCCAGCTCCTCATCTTCTTCCTTATCAGATTCTTCTTCATCCTCACCTAAACAGGAAATGAGAGATTGTTATCAAAGTTTTGCTAGTCTATAATTAAGGCTGTGAAGTTTTCTAATGTACAATTTGCAATTGCTAAAGCCATTTTTAGTTTATTCTCTCATCTAATATAACAGTAAGCTCAATCACCTGGTTGTTGGTCTGTGCCATCATGCATTTTTCCATCAAAGTCTTCAGACATCTCGATGGCGTTGTCTTCCTCTTTAATGTCCTGTTTGTCTTGCTCTTCCTCATCCTTGTCCTGACCCTCCTGGAAGGTGTCTTCAACCTGAATAAAGTTCAAAATTCAGTTACACCCCAGTTCCAATTTAACGTTTAGCTCCAGAACAGAATTCAGTTTGACTCCAGTTCAAATTTACATTTGACCAAATTTCAGATTTGACTTCAGTTCAAAATTTCAATGTTACCGCTGTTCAAAAATTCTTCTTCTTACTTAAAAAAAAAAAATATATATATATATTTTTTTTACTTCAGTTCAGATTGTACTTTTGATTCCAGTTCAGAATTAGACTTCAATTCAGCTTTTAGGTTTAACTGTTTCAGTTCAATTGCACTTATGAAAATGTACTGTACAAATGCTTTCTGAACAGTGATTAAGTCATGCTAACTCACCTGATCCTCATTCTCGATTTTGTCACTGACGTCTTTCACTCCTTCACCCTCTCCTATTCCTCCACCTTCATAGTCATGGAACTCCGTTGCTCCCTCCCCATCTCCCCCTCCCATCAGCTCCTGGGGCAGACAATAGCCCTGCAGAGAGATAAGTGATGAGAGAAAGAAGAGACAAAAGAATAGAGAGAGAGATTGTTTAGAAATTATTGCCATATCAGCTTCAATGTAAATAAAATAACATTTACATGTTATTTAGAAATAACATGTTTTTATACATGGGTTTATAACAAAAAAAAGACATCAACAACAACAAATATACATAAATTAAGATAAAAATCTAAAACAAAGATTTATTTCTGATAAAATTCTACAATTTTTAAAGGATTCACATTTGAAAATAATTCTCCAGCATCTCCAGACAAAAAAAAACACGTTGTCTAATAACATTAAAAATAGGGCATTACAAAATAATTTGTTTTACATTTAGGATGTTATAGCAATACTGGAAATTTGAATATCTCAACACATTTAAAGACTAACAGCTGCAAAAATATAACTTTTGAACACTGCATTAAAATACTGATTGAATGTTTAAGAATATTTGAATAAAAACTCAAATATGATTTAAATAAACTGATTTAAATATACCCTTGAGGGTGTCAACACAATAAAATAATTTTCTTAATCATTTTAATTTACAGACATGGATCTCTGGAATGACATATGGGTGATGTAGATTACAATTTACCAAAATGACAAAGAAACAGGTAGTAACAACCTAAATTTGAGCAACTCTGTCTCCAGTAAGCAGTGCAAGCAGGCAGAGCAACATCTACCTTCTGTGCGAGTTCAGTGAAGACATTAGCAAGGACGGACAAAAGCTTTCCGGTGGTACGATGAGCCCCCATCAGCACAGCCAGATAATATCGCACCAATTCAGAATAGAGAGACAGCATGGGCTCCAAACGCACCACACTCCTGCAAGCCTCTCTCAATTCCTTCATATAAAACAACACACATATTTCAACTGATTTGCAGATAATATTTAAAAAATATTTGAAGTGTATTTAATACATGACTGACCTGTAATTGGTGAGGCGGACAGTCGTCCCTGTGTGAACGTAGTCTCTCCAGCAGCTCTGTTACAACTCCATTGATCTCGGGTAATGAGAGGCTGGACATGTCTCCACTCAGTTCATCTTCCAGCAACCTGCTCAAGTGTCCTGGTTTTAAGAGCTCCTCCGCCACCTCTGAGTCACTCTCTATAGAAATACATATAAAAGAGCTCTCATATACAGTCATGTGAAAAAATTAGGACACCCTGTGAAAGCCTGGGTATTTTGTAAGTTTTTTATTTATTTATTTAATCTCAATTTTAACATTACAGAAAGGTTAAGGTAATATAACAAAACAATTAAAACTGAAGAAGAGACTTTTCAAGATCTTCTGTAACAGTAATTCTACAAAAATGCATATTCTAACTGAGGAAAAGGTTAGGACACCCTTAGGTTTTCATAGGGTGTCCTAATTTTTTCACATGACTGTATACACGTATATCTCCTAAAATATGCTGTATGTAAATTCATGGCTGATTTGCACCTCTCTTGCTTTCTGACTGCTGACCCTCCTGCTTTTCCTTCTCCTTCCTCTTAACCAGTGTCTGAACCGCACACAGAACCATGTTTATTGCTTTCTCCAGCTTCCCAGAAAACTCGACAGAAAATGGGTGGGAACGTCCTGCATGCAGATAAAAAAAGGGAAAAATAAAATAATAGATCATTATATAGATTGCACTTTGCAAATAAATCAACATTTTATCACTGCTTATTTATCTATTAAGACCCCATAAAAAATAAGCATAGTTTTCTTTTCTTTTTTATTATTATTACTATTATTATTATTATTTAAATACTTTATTGAACTTTAGCTTTTTCATTTATAGTATTTATTATTTATTTAGCAAATTATTTTTTCATTTTTTAGTTAAAATTTTAGTAATTAAATTTTTATTAGCCGTTTTATCATATATATTTTTAATATATATGATAAAACGTATAAAAATATATATATATATATTTTTTATATATATTTTTTTTTATATGTGTTCTTACTTTTCTGTGACTGTCTGATAGAGAGAAGTTGGGTTTTCCAGGTGGTGAACTCTGTGAGGCAGGTCTCCACCTCTGTCCTCACAGACTGGAGGCCACGTATGAGGGCAGGTTGGGTTTGGAGGACCACAACACTGTCAGGAATGAAGAGCTGTTCTAGAGCCGGGATTTGATTCGTTACAATGGCCAGTCGATCCAGAGAGGAACAACAATGTGTGAAGTGATCCCTGTGAGAATAAGAGACAAGATAAATACTGAAGTATAATTATGCATGCCATTATAAATCAAAAGGGTGGTGGATATAAACCAGGGCTTACAAAATAAAATGACAGAACTACAACAACTTTTTATAGATCTAAAATAAAATTAAATAATAAAAAAATCATTCCAAAATGTTTTAAACTGAAACTTTTCATGAGTTTAACATACTAATTTAGACAAAGACATATGAATGGCGAGTGATTTTCTAGGTCTAAAAAAACAAATCTCACTATATTCATTCCATTTTGAACTGATTAATTCTCTAGGTTAAAAAAAACTTCTAAATATAAAGGTCTAAAAAAAAAAATTAAAATAATGTAAAATAATAACATACCCCTAGGAATAATAATAAAACAAAATTAAAATAATGATTTACATCTAATTAAAAAATATTCCACAAAACATGCTAAATTGTTGTTTGCACAACTTAACCATTGAACAGGCACAGTGTAAAATATTCTTCAGTCTCACCAACTATAAATAACTCTTTCTGTGGACTCCTGCGCCAGTCCATCCAGCTTCATTTTCAGATCTTTCACTTCTTTCATCAGACTCTCCACCTTCTGCTCAACCTCCTTCCACCCCTGCTCCCCTCTGCGCAGTAAACAGATCTGTGGCTGGACATGAGGAGCCAAAGGAGACGGGTGGCTCAGTGTGGCCTGGCCCTGCATGACCTCGCCTTCTCTGGCCTCAGCGGGGGCGACAGAAGAGCCTTCAGGACAGCACTGGAGGAGCCAGGAGATCTGCTGGAGCACAACAGAGCAGTGCAGCGCTGAAGACTGAGCCCTGTGGATCCAGTGCTGGAGAGAGTCCTGAGGAGGGACACCGCTGACACCACAGCCAGACTCAGAGCTCTGGGACTGGATGCTCTGGACACTGTTGATCAATTTCCTGTTGTTTAAAACAAAAAGTTATCAGAAAACGTACTTTCGCTATATGAAAGTGAACAGGATTATCAATGTATAAACTAAACTTGGTATGCAACCTTGTGGCCACAAAGCACCACATTTAAATTTTCTGGTTAATCAATATGCCAAATCAATCCCTATATATATTAAAGTTGTCTATAGAATTATGCGTTTGTTTAACAGATGAACAGAGAAGGTATAAGTTATAGCATTGCAAACTTGACATTGCAGCTTGATCATCTTCAAAACTCAAATCTTTATCTAAAACTGATGCAGAGAGTTATTCATGGTGATTTTGAAAGTCGTCTGAGAGACAATTTCAGTTTAGAATGGTTTATTGCTGGCTGTTCAACTTAATGATTTTAAAAACACTTCAAAAGCATAACTAAAAAGAAATCACTGTTGAGAAACTCTCAGTGTAGTCTGTCAAAAATGTATTTATATATATATATATATATATATATATAAAATTTCTTTTATGAAATTTCTTTACTGTTTGATTAAATTGAACAATAAAAACCAATTCTTTCTAAAAAATAAAATCAAAAACTTTTTCAATGGTAGTCCGTACCTGAGATGAACCCAGTGCTCCGTGAGTTCAGCAAGTCTCTGTCTTTGCCTCAGCAGAAGTTTAAACAAGTGAGAAGAGAAACCTCGACATCGCTCTATATTTCCTAGCCCAAGCTCCTAGAAGGACAGAGCGAAAATCAAAACATAAAAACTACAATCCTTCTCTTACTCTTAACACAACCTTAAAACAACAAAAAAAAGGGCCTTACCTTAACAGCGCTTTGTAATGCTGTCAACAATGCATTTCGTCTGGCCCAGGATCGATAGAAATACTTCTCACAGCCTTCCCATGCGTTTGTCATCTCCGCAAATAACCTGTTAACAAGAATTATTATTAAATCTGGTTCTAACCATTAGCTCTATAAATAACACTAGTGTGTAGATGATGATGATGATGATGATGATTACATACGTTTGCTCACTGTTGTCGTTTGTCTTGAATGCGGACAGGGCAACCTTGATCTCCACTGGCTGAAGACACACCGTTTCATCTAGATCTGCTGTACGACTCCAAGTCAGACCTTTACGGTACGACAGACCTGAACAGAGATAAAACATAATCAATCTGCATGTAGTATCCTTCACACAACAACATCAGTTTTAATATGGTATGTTTTACCATTTTTGTCAAGAAAAATACAAATGTGTTAACCTATTAAAAATATTTATTATAGTTATTAAAATTAATGTAATATACAGTCGTGGCCAAAAGTTTTGAGAATGACACAAATATTAGTTTTCACAAAGTTTGCTGCTAAACTGCTTTTAGATCATTGTTTCAGTTGTTTCTGTGATGTACTGAAATATAATTACAAGCACTTCATACATTTCAATGGCTTTTATCGACAGTTACATGACATTTATGCAAAGAGTCAGTATTTGCAGTGTTCTTTTTCAGGACCTCTGCAATTCGACTGGGCATGCTCTCAATCAACTTCTGGGCCAAATCCTGACTAATAGCAACCCATTCTTTCATAATCACTTCTTGGAGTTTGTCAGAATTAGTGGGTTTTTGTTTGTTCACCCGCCTCTTGAGGATTGACCACAAGTTCTCAATGGGATTAAGATCTGGGGAGTTTCCAGGCCATGGACCCAAAACTTCAACGTTTTGGTCCCCGAGCCACTTAGATATCACTTTTGCCTTATGGCACGGTGCTCCATCGTGCTGGAAAATGCATTGTTCTTCACCAAACTGTTGTTGGATTGTTGGAAGAAGTTGCTGTTGGAGGGTGTTTTGGTACCATTTTTTATTCATGGCTGTGTTTTTGGGCAAAGTGTGCACACTCCCTTGGATGAGAAGCAACCCCACACATGAATGGTCTCAGGATGCTTTACTGTTGGCATGACACAGGACTGATGGTAGCGCTCACCTTTTCTTCTCCAGACAAGCCTTTTTCCAGATGCCCCAAACAATCGGAAAGGGGCTTCATCGGAGAATATGACTTTGCCCCAGTCCTCAGCAGTCCATTCGCCATACTTTTTGCAGAAGATCAATCTGTCCCTGATGTTTTTTTTGGAGAGAAGTGGCTTCTTTGCTGTCCTTCTTGACACCAGGTCAGATGCGCTCACACCTGCCTGCTGCCATTCCTGAGCAAGCTCTGCACTGCTGGCACTCCGATCCCGCAGCTGAATCCTCTTTAGGAGACGATCCTGGCGCTTGCTGGACTTTCTTGGACGCCCTGAAGCCTTCTTAACAAGAATTGAACCTCTTTCCTTGAAGTTCTTGATGATCCTATAAATTGTTGATTTAGGTGCAATCTTAGTAGTCACAATATCCTTGCCTGTGAAGCCATTTTTATGCAACGTAATGATGGCTGCATGCGTTTCTTTGCAGGTCACCATGGTTCACAATGGAAGAACAATGATTTCAAGCATCACCCTCCTTTTAACATGTCAAGTCTGCCATTCTAACCCAATCAGCCTGACATAATGATCTCCAGCCTTGTGCTCGTCAACATTCTCACCTGAGTTAACAAGACGATTACTGAAATGATCTCAGCAGGTCCTTTAATGACAGCAATGAAATGCAGTGGAAAGTTTTTTTCAGGATTAAGTTAATTTTCATGGCAAAGAAGGACTATGCAATTCATCTGATCACTCTTCATAACATTCTGGAGTATATGCAAATTGCTATTATAAAAACTTAAGCAGCAACTTTTCCAATTTCCAATATTTATGTAATTCTCAAAACTTTTGGCCACGACTTTATATTATAATAAAATAGTAACGCAAACAATGTAATTAAAATACTAATAAAATTTAAATAAATATTAATTTTACAATAAGAACTAGAATGTAACACTTTTTTCATGTTTTCCATGACCATGAGTATTTTTAAACAATGTTTCTAAAACCAGATGAAGAGACTCAGACTGACCAATCTGTGCAAGCATCTTGAAGAGATCAGCCAGTGCTCTCTGTTTCTGCTGAAGGATGTGTTTCACCTCTGCTTTCTGCTTCTCCTGCTCCATGCTGCGGTCCACCGTCAGGCTCTGCAGGGCCTGCACATTCGAAATGATCTCAGCTGGAACAAAAAATGAGGGACAATTACACCTTTCTGGTTCTTAAAAGATTTGCAAATCTCATACATTAAGCCTTTAAAGGGGACCTATTATGCAAAAATCACTTTTATAAGGGGTTTAAACACAGTTGTGTGGCAACAGTCTGTGAATATAACCAGCTTCTAATGATAAAACTGTATGAATTTTATTTTTTGTAATCCATTCTCCCTTTGTACGTGTCATCAGAGGGGGAAAGCCCTGCCCATTAGTGAAGACCTCTCCCTCATTAGCATAGGACTTTAGCCTTGTTTTTGAATCTGCCACTATGCTGGCACATAGGCATTTGTAGCTTTGGCTTCTTTTGAAAAGAGAGCTGTGAGCACAATCTCATTTGAATTTAAAGTGACAGTCACCAAAAATAGCATAATTTGGCAGAAAGCCTAAAAGGGGCAGTTTCAAAGAGTTATAAAACATTAGTTGTGCGGTATTTTGAGCTGAAACTGCACATACACTCTAGGGACATCAGAGACTTATTTTACATCTTGTAAAAAGGGGCATAACAGGTCCTCTTTAAGAAGTCACAAACATGACAATAAATATGCTGAGTAAGCTATAGACAGGATGATATGGCAGCAACAAAGAATCTAGTTTAAACAAGTCCACTGTAAAGTTCTCAGGCTTTAAGCAGTGATACCTGTGAACTGATCCAGGTCTTCTGAGAGTTCAGGCAGAGAGGTCTTCTTCACCAGCTGCACACACAACTTCTTCATCCTCCTGGTGAGGACAGGCAAACGGGCTTGCAGGGATGAGGGATCATCAGAAGACAGTGCCTCTGGACCATCAGCCTGATGCATGAAGAGTGTTTAAATAAAAAGCAAACATCAAGCCGGAAATGAAAGTTAACTGTGAAGTTAGCTGTAATAAATGCTAGTTTCATCTTGAGGTTATGGTACCTGCAGATCTCTGCCCTTTCCAGGAAGGGCTTCTTTCAGTGCTCTGTGAACCCTGTGCAGAGGAGTCTCATCAGGTTGTGAATCCACATCATCCATGCTACTGCTACTTCCCTGCTCTACCAGACATGGTGCACACGGCTCCTTCAGTGCTGCTTCAAATTTCTTCACAAACTTAAACAGGGTCCTGATCACAGATAGAATGGTATAATTTTTAAAACATTTAGTCAATTTGAGGTACATTGCTTTAACACTATGTAGCAAACGACATAGCAATGTAGCAAACAACATAAAAATATCAAGCTAATGATGTGTTTTAAGTTGAATGTAGTGTGAAATATTATTACAAAAAAAAACAAATGTAGTCTGTCTGTAACCCTCACCTGTGTGTCTTTTCCACTGAATGCTTAATGGACCAAAAACTGACATCATTCCACTTGGAGATTTTGACAAAGTCCTATATGTTTCATAAGACAAACATTAAATCAAAATCAATAAAAAGAGAAATACAAAATCCATAATTTCAAGCCAGATGCTTGCTTTATTTTCACCTACCTTTAGCTCTTTCTCTATAGGAGACCTCAAGTGTGTGATTTTGGTCTGAATGCTCGCTGAAAACTGTGAGTAGTATTTATAGAGATTCCACAGCAAACTGCACAGTGAGTCTGTAAGGATGAAGGGAAGAACACATTTAATTAATTTGGTCATCATTTTATCATTCAGCACTAACACAGAAGTAGCAAGGAAAAAAAGTTAAATGAAAACAAACTGTCAGCATTCATTCAACTAAGCCTCATTAAAAAATGAATGAAATAATTAAAACCTAAACTGCACATTTGTGGAATTTTGGCCATCTTAGTGTGCTCATAAAATGTGACAAAATAGGCAAAAGACTAATATGTTTTCTTAAAAGTAAGAGCAGTTAATCTCTTACCATATCCTTCCTGTTTGGGAGCAAGCAGGACGTGGCAGTGAAAACCAAGCAACATGGACAAGCGGACAGAAAACTCTCCTAAAGTGGAGCCCTCTATGAAGGCCTGCAGACTGGATGAGACCGACGAGAGGGAAAGATTCTCCACACCATCATTTACTAGACAAAAAAAAAACATGGTCCAATGTAAACAGATTAAATGTGATGCACTAGAATAATGTCTTGTTTAACACAAAGCAAAGCAGTTAACAGAAGTACTACATATATCAAAAAAGAAAGTCGGTCACCATGTCTAGAGTTTGTCTTCTGCTCCTGCAAGTATTTCTCTATGAGCTGGTAAATGGACAACCAGTGCTTGGTGGAATTCTCAGCGTGGCGCTTCAGTGCGTTATCTAGGCTGCTCGACCAGCAGCTGCACAGAGACAGGAGATTAAAGTAGTTGAAACTAGCTGAAATGTTCAGATAATGCAACCTCATGCAATTCTGCCATTTAAAGGACCGTTCACCACAACATTTCATATTATTCAGCAATTTCTAACCCTCTAAAGGCCAGTCCATTATGCACTTTTTTCTTAAACTGAGCACAAAAGTAGACTGAAATATTGAATATTGGAAACAAATAGCAAGATTAAATAAAAAATGGCTAAATATGGCTACCAGTTTCGAAAACATTCTTCAAAACATCTTCTCTTGTGATCAACAAAAGAAAGAAACTTTGTAACAAATGGAGGGTGAGTAAACGATGACAGAATTTTCATTTTTGGGTGAACTATCCCTTTAATTAGCACAATCTGTTCAATAAGTCTCTTACTTGAGCTCAAGTTTTCTCCACTGAATGATAAGTTGTGTGACGACTTCCAGTTCATTTCTAAGAGACACTGCTCGGCTAGCATTGTTTTCCCAGTCCTGTGAGAGAAGAAACGACAGAAGAACTGCTCTCAAACTTATATTATGACCTAAGCTCAGTACACTATTAACCAGTGTTTTGAGGACAGATTCCTTTACCTGTGCTTTGCTGAGCAGGATCTCCAGGCCATTTAGGAACTTTGCTAGAGGGCTGGACAGACTGAAGGCCAAAATCCTCTCAATCACCATGATGATCTGTGTTACACAATATCGAGACAACACTTATGAAATAGGCAAAAGTACAAAAAAAATAAAAAATAAAATAATAATAATAATTTTAAAAAATCATGTTTCGACTAAGTTGTGTACTAGACACACACAGAATTAAAAAAATAAAATAAAATCCACACATTCTGTCTGGTTCTGGATGTAAAATGTTAACAAAACCAGGAATTTCAAACTACAGTGGGGGCACACTACTAATGCCTCGCCACTGTAAATTCATACTTTATCCTTTATTTAGAAATATTGATGTTATGTTAATATAGATTTTCTACTTCTTGTAACACATAATCTGTAGCTTGCCTTACCCGCCCCCCAAAAATTGAATTATATACCTGTTCCAAGCTTAAGTTTTCCTGTTCCCAAAATAAAACTTTTTTTAACATAAAAAACAAACAAAAATTATTGAAATCATAAACATTTTTAACTTTGATAAAAAATAAAAATAAAATAATAATAAAAAAATAAAAAATAAAATCTAACTCAGCATATTAGAAC
This sequence comes from Danio jaintianensis, assembly GCA_903798115.1. NCBI lineage: Eukaryota > Metazoa > Chordata > Actinopteri > Cypriniformes > Danionidae > Danio > Danio jaintianensis. The sequence continues at coordinate 7,998,583 of CAIGQV010018299.1, read as the reverse complement.
TATTCACAAAGGATCATGTAATGGCTGCTGAAAATACAGCTTTGCAGCACAAAAGTAAATTACTTTTCTGTATATTTCAACATACTAAAATAAAAAAAGGATTTTTAACATAACAGTAAGCATCTCTCGCACCTGAACAAGTGCAGGGTGTTCTGGCCAGTCGTTCAGCCGCTGCCTCACTGCCTTACTCAGCTGTTCCAGCGCTGGCAAACACAGCCGGGCCTGACTCATGTTAGGCTCTCTGTAGAAGTCATACGGCCCGTCATTCTGCAGAATCAGTCCAGCTGACCCTCCAGACCCGCTCACGGTGTTCTGGAGAAGAGTGCTGAGGAGCAGCTGAGAGCCCATTAACTTAGGGTTCACTTCACAGTCTGAGATAGAGGAAGAAAAACAAGATCAGAAGAGAGGTATGGGAGCCTGTGCTATTACACTGATATGCATAAAACCAAGCCTTCATACCCATCAGATGGTAGAAGCGGGCGATTAGTGGAGCTGTGATTTGATAAGATGAGACCAGGGCACTGATGTGGTCTTTGGCATGACTGGTTGGTGGCTCAGAATGGTACCACAGTGACCGAGCAAAAGACAAACAGAGCCTCTGGTGGATCTGAACCACTCTGCTCATGTTGCTGACCAATAAGAAGCTGCTTGTCTCACTAGACTCCGCATTTATATCTGCATCATCGTCATCTTCTATGATTATTGGCTGATCAAGACTAGGTTCTGAAGTGATGTCAGCAAAATCCTGTAGAAAAGAGAACGCAAAGAACAAACTTTTGACTGATTTAATGATAAGGTAACAAAACATGCAAATGTGTGTGGTTCCTAAAAAAGATGCATAATAACTGGTTTAGATAGTTTACCTTGTGGTAGGAGGGGAAAGAGCGTCTAAATTCTCTCTCTTCCTGCTGGTCCTCTGTTAGGCCTGTGCCGTGTAGACGAGAGCGGCTGCGGTACAGACTGGCTTCCATCTGCTCTTTTTCTCTCGCTCTCTTCTCCTGTTCATCCCATTCATTCACTATAGCCTGAGCAAAACATTAACCATGACATGAAATCACTTCTGCTAACATTAGAGCACAGAGTTTTTGTCACTAAGCAAAATAATTAATTTAATACATGTTTCTCTGGACGTTTGAACATCTAACATTTTACTAATAATGAGTATAGATAAGTATATGCTGTTAACATGGAGAAAATATATCCCAAAAGGTTTTGAATAATTTATTCTATTAAAATAGCTATAAAAAAATCAATTATTATACTACCAACTAATTGACAAACTATTAAATTATCAAAACCATTTAGATATTATGCAATTATATAAGTTCAGAAATTATACAAATTAAAACCAGCAGCCAATAAATGTTCATTAAAGTTGAAATAAAATATATTACTATTTTTTATAAATATTAAATGAATAACTTAAAAATAGCATAACTAAAACATAAACAAACATGAAAAAAGACTAAATGTTAAATAAAATGAAACCTACAAATATAAAAATAAAGGTTAATTCACAATTAATAATTTAACAAACTAGAGCTGTATTTAAACCATATTAAAAAAACACTGGTATATACAAATGATGTAATAATCTTTTATGCAAAAGCATTTTGTCGATTATAAATACTGAGATTCAAAATATAACTAATATTGGCACAGGTTTATCATTTTGGATTCTTTACTCCGTATCTCACCTGGCAAACATGTCTGAAGAGTTTTTGCGCCTCTGCACTAAGATGTCCAGCACTCAGTGTGTGACTCTGAATGTACAGCAGTGCATTCAGCAGCAGCACTGCATGATCTGGGATCACCAGGCTGACCTCTGTCGCTGGCTGCTGCTTTCCCAGCGTCTTCAGTGTACGCAAACATTCCCTTGAACACAGGTAATCTGCACAAGCCAGATCAGAGGATGCTGCTGGACTGGGAAAAGCTAGCATAGTAGACACAAGGCGCATCAGACCTGGTTGGGCAGTCATTGAGAAGGACACCTGAGAAGCCAGGAGTCGCATCCCATGCTGCACCTGCAAAATAGCTGCCCGAAGAGGCACCACCACATCAGGATAAAGCGGGAATTCCTCAAGCAGCCGCTGGGAAAAGCGGTGCTGTGAAGCCTGCCAGACGGCCTCCTCCTTTAACAAACCCTGAACGCCTAGCTTAGATTTTGGCCCTGGGGCTTGAAGGGCCTTCAGGAGGTGTGAGAGCAGGTCACCTACTGCAGCTGGTTGGCCGATACTGCACAGGTAGTGCTGGAGTTCCTGATACAGGTGGCCATACTGAGGGTCAGGAGGACGATAAGCTTGTTTACGGCTCAGTTCACAAATCTGCTCCTTTACTTGCTGCATGCGGATCCATAAGTACCTACAGACATCACATACAACAAAAGATCATCTCTAATATCAAGTGATATGGTGTTGATATCTAACTGTAGCACAAACAGTTAAATATCCAATACTGGTTGGTACAGGGTGAAAATCTAATATGGTACTGATATCTAATTTAAATCTACATAATAGGTTTTAAATGGAAATTGAAAATTAACAAATTAAATATGAGATGTCAATTGATATTCTCTTAAAATATCTAATACCGGCAGATATTTCATATAATAGTGGCATTTTCTGCATCCGTACAAAGCTATGTGGCAATCTGTAAGGGAAGAACACTGGACATTTCATTACCTAATGCGAGGATGCTGGAAGTTGTCAGTTGTGCTACTCTCTTCAAGCTCCGCCCCTGTGAGCAGCTGTGAGGAGAGACTTCGCCCTCTCCACTCCTCCTGTAGCAAAGCAAGCTGACAGACACAAAGACAGTCATCTCAAGGTTATTTAAATTAAGTTTCAAGTCAGCATCCACTGGAAGTTGCTGTGGACATTTTTTTCAGCATTATGGCATATTTTCAACAGTTCAAATTCTACTCAAATTGTCAAACTGACATCATCAGAGAAGGATTGCCATTCCAGCGCAAAAGCAAATGGTTAGGTTTTGATTAAAGTTTACTACTTCAGTGGATTAATTGTTGACTTTACAACCAACAATGTGCATTAGCAAAATAAACACTGTAAATTTACTGTAAATTAGACTTTAAAGGTTGCAGTAGATCCCCAAAAATCATCACAAAATTAACCACTTGCAAAGATGGTCTCACCTCCTCTTGTGCATAACGGAGTTTATAGGCCCTCTTTACCGCAGGGTCAAAAATTGTTTGTGGAGCCCAAACTTGGATTTGCAGCAGGCCCATGTTAACCCAGAAAACTCCAGAGTGGGCAAGTTGGATTGAATCCAGTGCCCGGTTGTGTGCAAACTGTGTCAAGCATGTCACTAAGGTTTCCAGAAAGCCCTCTGGGAGCAAGTTTTCAGGCAGGCCTTCTCTGAGGGCGATCTGAATCTCCTGGGCAGCACGAATGGGGTCCTGGCCTTCTGTTAAGGTGTCACAGGATTCAGAATAGCTCTCCTGTAAACCTGGAGACAACAGCTCAGAGATCGACTGCAGTTGTTTACGCAAGACAAGTCCTTGCAACCTACAGTCCGTTAGTCTATGAAAAATCAAAGAGAGGAATAAAATGAATCACTATACATTGTACACAACATAAATGACATATTACTTAAAAAAAAAAAAAATAGTTACAATATATTCAAGCCTTATAATGCATTAAAATTGTATACTGTTTTCATTGTATACTACTTTAGGCCTTAATACTTTAATACCATACAGGTCAGCAACATCTCTCTCCACATACATTTACTTTTTTTTGTTGTTATTTAAAACACTGAGAAAATATAATGGCTAAATATAATTATGAAAGTCCAACAGACACTAAATGTGTAACAATTTATCGTTTTGAAAATCAATTTTAAATTTCTTACAACCCTATTCATGTTTAAAATGCTTACAAAAGATTTGTATGCATCTCTTCCAGGTCAAAATGGAATACATTATGAGGGTTTTATATATATAAAAGTAGTACTTAAAAATAAGCTGAGATAATAAATAGTTTTTATACCTGAAATCAGCAAGTTCAGGCATTGTCATATTATCCCAGATCACAGCACTGAGATCCTGTAACTGCCCAGTTCTCTCTCTCCACTCGCCCAGAGACACCCGCGATGATGACAGGAAGTGTGACCCTGATGGATCCCACTTTCCACCAGCATCAGTGCTACTCAGAACACCCAGAATAGAGCGGGACCACACGGCACGACTCAGCATACCAGGACCCTTCACAACAACAAATGTCATATCAAGGTTGCTTTTTTTTTTTTTTTTCAAAGAAACAAGCTGTTTATACAGGTTAAATACATATTAAAACTTATAGTGGTTTTACAAAAAACAAACACACCGTATCAGAGGGTCCCAGCAGTGATCTGGAATTGATATGTTCCTCAGGGTTCAGTGGATTCCACTTGAGCCACCGCTCAGGGTCAGAGGTCACACTGCCACTCCACAGCGCTGCAAGCGTCTCCGACAGCAGCTCACACCACACCAGCGGCAGCTCCTCCACAGGCTGGTGAGAGAATAACAACAATCTATCAGACGCTTGTGCAGCAATGGAGAAAAATCTCTTCTACTCAAAATTAATTTGTAGGTCAAAGCTGTAGAAGGAGTATGTATGAAGGAGATTTGACAGACCCGCTCAGTGCCGAGAAGGAACCAGAGAGGCTGCAGCTGTCTGATATTCATGGGGGTCGACTGCATACAGAAGCGCAGATGATTGGAGAAAGACCTGCGCAGACTATCTTCTGCCTTTTTAGTGCCTCTGCAAATAGAAAATATATAGCACAATTTGAATAAATATTTATAATTAAAAGTCATATTAACATCATTGTGAACTGAAAAAAGGTTAAATAAAATATGGAAAATATACTACGACTAAAAATAAAATAAAAATGTAACATCACATTTTATGATATTATGTGGCCTTACCACCTTACTTCTAATGTGAAATACCTACAAGGTTATACAGTTACTGTGTAACTACATGAACATTCACACATTATTCCTCACAAGTACGTTAAATGGCATTATAATGCAACAACGTATATGACCATAAATAAATTAAGTGACTGAAAGCACAAATATAAAAAGGTTCTTAAAATAAAAGCATATAAAATATAACTACAACCTACAATAAAATTAAAAAATGCAAATACAAAAACAAATGTCAAGTCAAAATATTAACACCATGATATAAACCATTTTTAAATTCTCATTGTAAATGTCACTAACCTGATTTTTTAATTTATTACTTTATTATAGACACATAATAGGTAATAATTTCATTATTTAAAAATGAAACCCCATCATACCCTGATGTGAGAGACAGGTACAGCAGGTCTGTGGTGACCTTCATCTGGTTAAGCACGGCCAGCTCCTCCAGTGCAGGCCACAGTTGAGCCCTGCGCGCCAGCTGCAGTAACACCTCCTGGCCTGGTGCAGCACTGTCTCCCATTTCCTCCTCCTCATCCTCAGAAAGAGAGTCCAGCAGGCCACAGGAAGCCATATGACCCTGCTGTTGATCCACACAGCTCACAAGCCTCTCCAGAACACCTGGACAGAAAGAACATTAAACTAAGAGGTCAGGGTTTGGCTGGTTGTATGTATGGAATTTAATGTCCAGAATTCCTGAGAACCGCTGTCAAAAATGAGTAGTTTACCTGAGTTCTGCGGCTCCAGCAAAAGGTTGGCCTGAAGCACCAGACCCCAAGCTTCCAGCAGAGCCTCTTTGGAGTCTATGCCCATGGCCACACCACGCAGACGAGACACCTCTTGCTTCCATAATGATGCAAGGCTGTTGTCGAGGCGCAGGTCCCGAACATCTAAAGCCCTGCACAGCACTCGCAGACGGCCTGCACATTCAGCCACCACCTCCAGCTGCACACAAACATTTTATTTCTAGATTTTCTTTCTATGGCATCTAATACTTTTGTAAGAATGTAAGAATTCTCATGTATTAAACTTATTTTTTTTTTTAAAGGTACCATATAGTGCATTGATTCAATATGTTAAATTGTTCTCAGATATCTATATAGTAGGAATGTGGCTTAGGAAAGTTCATAAATTCTCCAGAAGCAATTTTATATGCTTTTCTTTATAACCATATTTCCATATTTGGAACAGCTGGGATATTGATGAGCTTTGCTTATTTTGTCATTTTAAATGTATATAAAAACAGAGTCAGGAATTAACATCAACCTTTGCATAAACATATATATTTTTATTAAGTTTATTGTCATTTTTTTTGACTCCAGAAAAATCACAGTAAGAGCTGAATGATATGACAATGCATAAATGTGCATTAAACATTTATATCCAGCAGTCAACATGTGTTTGTTGCCTCATTACAAACATACAAGGCAAATTGCAATATACATTTTAACTTTTAAATAAAATTTGGCTAAAACCTGCAGAATTTTCTGAAATATAAAATTGTGCTCTTTAAGTCACCAAACCTTGAATGGCAATGGCTTTCCTAATGTCTTCTGAATGCCCTTCAGTGCAGATGCCACAGCGACGGAGCTGGAAAGTGAGTTCTGGATGGCTGTGGAGATGGTGTGTAGTTCCTGTTGGCCTCTGAAACATACAAACACACATATAAAAATAAATACTATAGAAGACACTACATGAAGGCATTTTTCACATAATAAAGCCATTACTCACTCATAGTCACTATCCCCCATCAAAAGCTGAGGCAGCCGCAAAATCAAGTTTTTGTGCACCCACTGCCAATGCAGAGAAAGCACACACACTCCACGAGGATCCGCAGACAGAGAGTTACACACAAGCCAGAACCGATCCCTCCACTGCAGCAGCTGCAGGATCTGGAGACACAATCACATCATCATAAACCAGTATAGTTACAGTATGGCTACAAAAGGACATAAAACACTCTTCTGACCTCAAACATGAGGTGATCAGAGATGTAGGGCTGGCCTGTCTGTACAGCCTGCAGAATGAATGAATCCCACAGGTCAAAGAATGAGCGAAGGTGGACCAACACCGGATGAGGCAGGTGCCCTATGTCCACCGTCCCTATAAATACCAATTATATAATGTATTTGGTTATGAGCAAACTGGGCTTTTTTAATTTATGTTGATAAATACATTTCTAAATGTCTCGTAATATCAAAAGTGTATTTTAAAAGGCTATGAAAGTGTGTTTGTACCTTTGGAGAAGGAAGTGGCCAGTCTGAGGGCACTGTTATGCGGTGAGGTGTTTCCATCGCTGCTGTTAATAGCGGCTCTCTCTTCTCGGTCCATCAACAACATGATTCTGTTATAAAATAACACATATTAGTTCATACATGCACTACCATTCCAAATGTTGGGTCCAGTTAGACTGATTAATTGATCTAGTGAAAGTACAATGGTGCAAATATTTATACTACAAATAAGCTCATTACTGTTGAAACAAAATTCACAAATTGTTTTTAGCAAATATTTTTTCTTGAGTAGCAAATAGTCATATTAGAATGATTTCTGAAGGGTTAAGCAACACTGAAGTCTAGAGTAATGATGCTGAAAATGATTTTTTATTTCATCACAAGAATGAACCCAACCCCAAACTTAGCAGTATTGTTTAATTTGTACAGCAAATATATTCACACAGAATAAGACATGACCTGTTTGCAACAGCGTTGAGTGCTTCCATAAACTCCATGTATCTCTCCTCATCTTCAAAGTTGCAGGTGTTGGCCAAGATGTCCAAGTACTGCTTATTCCAGCGCATATCTACCAGAATCCTGTAATCGTCTAATAAAAAAAAAAAAGTTGAAGGGGTGGTAATTTCACAAACTAACAGGTTTAGTGTATGATGTTTCCATAACTCAGACTGAGGGTTACTTGGACTGTTTTTGTTTGTTTTTTGCAAATGTATTGTCATTAATAATTTGATAATGCACATTGTTAAAAGTAGACTTTTTATGTTTGTTGCATAATAAGATCATACATATTTACTAAAAAGTTAAGAAAATGTAAACTTTATCTTTAAAATGTATCTTTAAGTATGTTAAGAGTTTGCAAATGTACCTGTGCTGTGTGGCTGCAAGAGCTCTGCTAGACATTTGCCTTTCCCAATGAGTTTGCTGCTAAATATGGCCTTCAGCGCTGTGCATCCTGCCTCCAACAGCATCAAAGCTGTATCTGCAAGGACAAGTAAGATCTTGGAATTGGATAGTTAAGCAGTCAAGTAATGTGACTACATAAGTTATACCAAACAAACTAACAAGGATGTTTTTTTTCCCTTATACAGCCTACCTGGTGCATGTTTGTAGGTTTTGGTAAGGTGAGAGAGCCAGCTGGTTCTGAGGACCCAGTCACTGTGAGAAGCTCTTTCTGTCAGTATTTTAACTGCAGTCGGGAGAAGCAGCAGGGCATTCTCAGCCCCTCCATCCAGTCCTCCACCTCCAGAAAACTGCAGCCCGTCTAGTACAGCACCACTCTGCATCGCCCTCTGCAGGTCAACCAGACTCAGTGGACGGTTCCTAAATCAATAAAAAAAAGCCTACAATTAAACACTAAATAAACAAGTAAAACAAACAAATAAATATCTATGCAGAAAAAAACTAAACTAAACTGAAGCTAGGAGAAAAAAAAACTACAAATCCATTTTAAAAAAACATTAAAAATCCATTAAAAATTCAAATGTAAGTAAAAATAAAGAAATGGCAATTGTTCTTATTGTTCTTACATGAGTACAAATATTAGGACAAGCTCATTAAAAGCACAGTATATCATTTTCGCCACTAGAGGGCGTGTATTCTCAACAAACAAAAGCGTATTTTGATGCCGATGAGTGTGGAATCATAGGAGCTGTGGTTTTCATTTCACACTAAGAGACTCCTGCAGAAATCATATTCATGGATGAGCTAAAGTTTTAAAAATGTATTAGTCGTATCAAGCAAGCAAATGCTGCTCTGTGCAGTCTAATAAAACACAAAATCTTCGGTGTTTCCCTGTTTTCTGTAAAACCAAACCGGAAAACGCAGGTGTATGACATCATTAGCATGGCCATACAGGATACGGTTCCTGTAGCTAGTTAAATTTTTTTGATTTGGGATGATGGAAGTACATAATTCAGCAAAATATATAGAACTGTTCTACTGTTACTTGGAAATTTAAATAAAATAAACTTATTGCCTTTAAACATAACAAAGTGGCAATATTGACATGAAAAATAATACAGTGTAGTTCTGACCTTTTTCCATACAAGCTGAGGGTGTTGAGGCAGTACAGGAGGACCTGTCCATCTCTCTGAACACTGGAGAAACATGAGTCCTCCGTGCACATGAGGGCTGAAGGGATGCGGTCTGGCCAAACCCCTGCACACAGCAGCCCACTGCCCCAGTCCTCAGAGTCCAGAACTGCCAACTGCCTCTCTATGACTTCCTGTGCCAGCTGAGAGAAGAAGAGAAAGGTGGGTTTGATCAGGCATAATTGAATGGATTATGGCATCATTTATCTTGTCATTGTTTATATAAAATGACAGCGAACCTGCTGGTTGGCGATGGTGCGCTGGCAGAAAGCATAAGCCTCTCCACAGGCCTGCAGAAGAGCACTGGGCAGATCCACTCCTCTCTGGAGCTGACCAGACAACAGCGATGCAGCATGAAGAAGAGAGGACATGGAGGATGCAGGAGAGTCTAGTAAACGGTAAAGATGGAATATTCAATTAAACATCTTTAAATATTTTATGAATTTCTTTCTTCTGTTCAACACAAAACAAAATGATCTGAAGAATGTTGGAAAAAAGAAGCCGCTGACATCCATTGTAGGAACAAAAAAATACTATGAAAGCCAATGTCTATTTTTTCCAACATTTTAGTATATCTTAGTATATCTTGCTTTGTGTTCAACAGAAGAAAGAAAATAAAACGGGTTTGGAACAAGTTGAGGATTGGTAAATGATGGCAGAATTTTCATTTTGGGTGAACTTAATAACTTAAAATTTTGTCTGTTTCCTTAATTGTAATCTATCCATCCAGCCATCCATTCATCCACGCAAGGTTTTTTTTTTTTAAATCTAGTTTAGTCTGATGTACTAAAAAGTAGCAAAAAGAGTAGGTAAAACTATAAAGACATATTAAACAAAATCCATAAGAAAATACAGTGAAGACACAACATCAATATTAGGTTTGTGCTCCCATCATAGACGCACCCCATATGGTCTTCTTGATGTCTGAATGAATGGAGATGAGCAGGTCACACACACAGTCTCCTGTTACGCCCAGGGTGTGTAAAACCATTTTCAGATCCAGAGTATCCCAGCAAACGCCTTCATGCTCGCCAGGGATGTAGATCTCAACACCACGGTTCCTCATGGCTCGGGAGATTTCCCCGTGTGTGGGATCCATCGTGATGAACAACCTGGAACACAAAAGTAAACCAGAATTGAGCAAAAGTTTTTCTGATCCATATTATGACATGGCAAAATGAGGTTTGAAACTGTTTAGTGAGAAATAGTGTCAGTGTAGGCTGTGATTGTACCTGAAGTTAGGGTGGGGAGTGATGGTGGGTGTCGTTCCATCAATAATCCCTCGTTCATTAATGGTTAAAGACCCACCAGGTTCCAAAAGAGCATTGAGTCGATCCAACACTGAAGGGCTAAAACGCAAACAGTTCATTTAGGGCTTTGTTTACAGCTGGCATTAAAGGGAGGGTTCACCCACAATTTAAAATTTTGTCATAATAGAGTCAACCTTCATTATTCACAAACATGTTTGAGTTTCTTTTCTCAGATGCAATTTTATCAGATCACAAATGGACGACAAAAAATACAGCATAGCTGAGCTCATTCATTCATTTTCTTTTCGGCTTAGTCTCTTAATTAATCAGGGGTCACCACAGCGGAATGAACTGCCAACTCATCCAGCATATTTTATGCAGCGGATGCCCTTCCAGCTGCAACCCATCACTGGGAAACACCCATACACACTCATGCACTACGGACAATTTAGCTTAACCAATTCACCTAGAGCGCATGTCTTTGGACTATGGGGGAAACCGGAGCACCCAGAGGAAACCCACGCGAACACTGGGAGAATATGCAAACTCCACACAGAAACGCCAACTAATAGCTGAGCTCAGAAAAGCTCAAAAAAAGTTTAAGCTTGTCCAATTTCAATTACTTCCAGAGGTAGTCATAAATGCATTTTCTCTGACTGCTTTCATAGTGTATACACTAATGTTATCAAATATATTGTCCCTAAATACAAAATCGTTGCCATCAATATTTTTTTTCATTCGCTTGCTTTCCCAGATGTTTGTAAGCCATGTAATATGAGTTTGAAGTAATGTGTGTAATAACAACAGATGGCTACATACCAGTCACTGAATCATTTACTAAACTGATTAAAAAACACAGACTTCACTGAAACAAGTCATATTTTTTTTTTATTAAAACATTGGTCCATACATTTATCAAAAAAACTAAGAGGCTCCACAAAAAGCATACTCAGAATTTGATTAAAGATAATAACATCTGACCTGCAGAAGTTGACATTGTCCATTAACAACCAGTCTCCAGCCTGCAGCGCCTGAACTAACGTCCCATCCAGCCACTCAAAGCCACCATGAGTCCAGCCGTCCTGCATCTGAGCCAAACGTTCCTTCAGTAGAGTGAAGTCCATCTGCAGCTTTGACATATCTGCACAACAGGAATTATGACACTTAAATGTTTTGCTTTTAATAAAAAGTAAGGGTTTCTTTTTAATGAAATAAATTGATTTCATATATACAAAGTCAAATTTTACATTTCTAATTTTAAATGATGATAAAAACATTTTTCCATTTATTATTTGAAATAAATAAATACATTTGTAATTATGTGTAAAGCTACTAAAAAATTGTTAGGTCAATAATTTTCCTGTTGACAATTCAACTGAAACAAAAAAAGTCACAGAAATCTTGCAAGGCATATACAGACCAAATTATGACTGTGGAGTCCTGACCTGTGAAGACCTTGAGTTTAGTGTTGAGTTTGTGCAGCAGAACAATGATGACCTCCAGTTTGTTTAAAGCCTCAAATGTGAGTTGGCCCTCAGTGGTGTCCAGACCCTCCTCTCTCAGCCAACGGCGGAAAGTGCTCCACGTACTCAAAAGAAACTCAGTGTCCTGCACTGCTCCGTCCAATGACATCAGTCCTCGCCTGGTAACCATAGCAACAACATAGTCCATGCTCTCCAAGACCTGCTGCCAGGGGCGTATGATGTCCACCTGAAAAAGATTATAATATCAAGTTACTAGATGTGGTGTAAAATACTTGATTAATTTTAGATGATGTTTGCATTTTTGGGAGCAGATTTGCACTTAACTGAATTACAGTACAAACTGACAACTTGTCGTTTTACTTGAGCACATTTCTAAAGAAGATATTTTTACCTTTTACTCCATACAATTTTATTTAACCTAAAAAAGTATGGGTTACATTAATTTATTTATCTTCTTCCATCTTATGCACATTAAATATAGTAAACACGCAAACATTCAAGAACCAATGATGTGTGGTTTTGGAAGTGTTAATAGACCTTCATAAAATGAAGCAATAATAATATATTTACACAAACCCATACTTATTACATCTAGTAACTTCAGGTAATAGATGTTTTTGACCTTTGCCATTGCATTTTTTGTTTTCTCACTTAAACTAAACCTTTGCATGTCTGCCAGACAAATTACAAAATAATTAATTCAATATAATCAAACAAGAATTTCCTTTATTTAAAACTTTAAAACTAAACTACTTAAACTTTTTAAAAACAATTTAATTTAAAGCTTTATATATTTTTTTACTACCTATCAATACTTTCCCTTGATTATTATTTTAGAGTATTTTTTACACCCCTGGTTGATGAAACAATTAACTAGAATGGTATTTTTAACTGACCTGCTCAAAGCCACCAAGCAGCTCGGTTGTGTCCATGGCGCTATTCATGGCCATCACCCTCAGTCTGTGTCCCGTTAACAGTGCCAGCAGATGCACTAGGCTGCTCTTTCCACTCGCAGTGGGACCCACCAGTATGACCATCCAACCCATCTCCACACACTTCATCAGAGCCTCCAGCGGACGCAAAGAATGATGGGTGATGGACAATGGAGGATCCAGCGTGATAGGTGCCCCTCCACTACGCTGCAGGACTGAGTAACCCAACTGCATATGGGTGACAGAAAAGAGTAGATATACCCAATGTTTCTTTAGACTCAAAATAAAATTTTATTATATAGACAACATATATAAGAACAAATATATATTGGAAAAAAATTTATGAAATCAAATAGATTACATTTTTTTATTTAAATACTGACTACTACTTACAAAGTTTTTACAAAGAAAAAGACCAAGTTTACCCAACATTTCTTAAGATTAATAAAAAAATATATAATAATATATTATTCTATTCTAATCTATTGTGTCATAGAAAGAGATTTCACTTAAAGTTTAAATTATAGATACATAT
>CAIGQV010018299.1:7937421-7983892 GCA_903798115.1 Danio jaintianensis | reverse complement strand
AAAGAAAGAAAGAAAGAAAGAAAGAAAGAAAGAAAGAAAGAAAGAAACCCCAAATGGCCAAAATCTAATACGCGACAGGTGCATAAAAAAGGTGCTTTTGACTATGCCTTAAAAGAGCAAAACAAAAATACTTACCCGGTTGCTAAACTGGACCATTTTTGAGATAATTGCATTGTCGATATTAGGAAAGATGGAGTCACCAATGAACTGCATGTCTGCATTGGTTAGAGCATCCACATAAACCTGAGAAAAATACAGATTGCATATTCATGCATGTTGTTCTCATATTGTATATTGTTCTCTAAGACAGAAGAGAAAACATTCAAATGACAAAAAAAAGTTACCTGAGTGAATCTGTTAAGGAAGGACTTGGGGAGGCCTTTGCGTCCTCCTCCCTGTGTGAAAGGATTTTGGCAGCCAAAGATCTTGGTCTTCTCTTGTTGAACGTGGAAGCGCATGCCCAGCTCAGGGATATAGATCTCAGCACGATGGTCAAAGCAAGCGTTAAGACCTTCCAGCACTGACTGAGAGGCCAGATTCAGCTGAACAGTGAGAGGAATAGGATTAGCCAATAGTCTTCTACCAAATCAGCTAATTCTGACCAAAAACATTAAAGATTCTGTAGCATAGAGTTACAAACATTCATTCAAACATTTTTTTTTGGCACCTCATCTAGGACAATCCAATGTCCAGCCTTCAGTCCAGCAAGTAGAGGACCATCACGCCATGCAAACTCTCCTCCTTTTCCACCTTCTACTGGCAGATCTGTCCCAAAAAGATCGGTCACATCCTGTGCAGAAAGAATACAGCATGATTAACACACTACTGAAATGCATACACTAGTTAAACATTACTGATTTGCGAGATGTAATCTAATCTCTTATGAGAAATCTACAAAAGTTTATGTATATGTAAATATTGGTGTTCTACAGCTCATTTCTTTGACATACGGTTTGTTCAGAAAGGTTGATCCTGACAAGATGGTTCCCAGAAGCTTTGGCAAGGGCAGCAACCAGGCTAGTCTTGCCCACTCCAGGAGAGCCCTCGAGCAGTATGGGTCTCTGAAGCTTCAGTGCCCGCAGAATCCTCTGAGCATTCACTGCAGTGGTGCCCGCACTCAGAGCATAGTCCGACAAACTCCTGCTTTCACTCTCAGAACCTGGGGTAGATTAAAGATTAGTAGATTCCAAATGAGTAGCACTTTATTAGACAATCAATTTTGATGACTTTAAATAGATTATTAATCCTATCTGTAATTTCTCACCAGCAGTGATATAGAAGGGGTCGATGCCAAAAAACCCTTCACCCCATTGAGGTTCTCTGGGGATGCTGGTGTTGTAGACTTTGAGTGCTTCAAGCATCTCCTCATCCAGCTCTGTAATTCTGCTCAGTCTCTCCTCCAGGTATTCCAGACTCAACTTGCGTGCCATCAGGGCATTCTCTGCTGCTGACACTGTGGTTCCTGGTACCAAGAATAAGAAAAAAAAAAAATCAGCACTAAAAGAAGATTTAGGTTTTTCTAAATAGTATTAAATAATAATGGAAGAAATAGTAGATCTGAATGCTGTGCCATTCAAATGTTTGGGGTCAGTAAGAGTGCCTTCTTTGTAAAAGAAATTAAAAACATTCTATTAAAAAAAAAAAACATAAAATTAATTAAGTGACAGTACAAATATTTAATATATTTATAATTAAATATTACACTGATTTCTGAAAGGTAGTGTGACACTGAAGACTGAAGCAATGATGCTGAATATTCAGGTTTCCCATTACAACAACAAACTTTACATGAATATATAGATAGAGGATAGAAAACAGTTATTTTTTAGATTGTAATAATACATTACAATATTATTAGTTTTAACAAAATAAATTGATAAAACAAATATCTTACTGATCCCAAGATTTTAAACAGTGATGCAATATGTTTTTTTTTAAATTCCATAAATACCTTCACTAGTGTCGATATGTATCACACTAAGGCAGCATAAAAACGATTCTCTCACCTGAACCGATTCCATCCACATACACAAGGCATGCAGCATGAATAAAGGCTGTTACGGTGTCCAATTTTAGGTCCCAATCTGGCTCCTCCTCTTCCAGCTCCCCCATAGTCATAAAGCCGTCCTCGTCGCGCTCACAAACAGTGTTCATGAAATTCACCCATGAAAGAATGTCTCGCACACTTAGAATACAGCGCCGGCCGAACTCCTGATTGGTCAGCCAGTCGATGAAGTCCAGCATGAGCTCTGCTATGTCTTTACCTGATATGGAAAGAGAACCAATGATATGAGACTAGAACAGTACAGGTCAACAATAATCAACCAAATCAGATTCCAGTATTCCAGAGGTTCACCTTGATGGTCATGCTGGTCTAGAGATAGCCCAGGCCGCAGGTTATGCTGGATGATCTGTATTAGATCATTGCGACTGTTGCTCTGGGGACACCAGATCTCTGTGAACCTGTTCCTGAGTGCTGGAGACAGCTGTATATATGCAAACACATCAGTGCCACTGGTTCTTCTATGTGAACGCTAATACTACTAATTATTAGAGAATTTAACAATTTGGCCATTCTACAATCTCAACATTTTTGTTTTGCCATGTACTGACCTCCTTCTTTCCAAAATCACCTCCAGGGTTCATGGTGGCCACAAGCCGGAACTTGTTCCCTGCAATAATGAGCTCAACCTCCTCATCTCCACTGCCTTTCTCTGCCAGCACCAACGATTTTTCAGGCTCCAATACACTGCACAGAACACACAGACAGCCGCATAATGACCTCAGACATCTGACTTACAGAGGCAGAGTTTGTGTTTGTATTGGTACTTTGGTTGATTTAGACCCATCATGGATAATAAATATGATGTCAAACCACTAGTAGGTCTGTGTCTTAATTAATGATTAGTTGGAAAAGAAAAAAAAAATCTAAAAATAATTGTCACATTTGCTTGTGTAATATTACTTAATTGTAGTAATAATAGAACGTTATCTTAAAAATAAAAAAAATAAAATACAGTGATTTATTGAATTCAACCTATTTATAGATAATAAATAATCAATTAACCTATAATTAGAGCCATTCTACTGCATTCTAAACAGGGTTCATCACACAGTAAATTATTTTTCAATCTCAAGGCATGTTTTTGTTATTATAACTTTTTTTTGGCCAAGTCAGTGTCAACTCGAATAACCTTAAAACAACAATTACGATATTGTCGTAGACATTTTTGTTCTTTATTTTGCCATGTTGTCATGCCATCTCTATTAATTATACATAGTAAAATAAGGCTTTTAAAAAAAATCCTTAAGCTAAAACGGATTAGAAAAGGGCTTCAAAATGCATTCATGACAGCGAAGTGCAAGTGTAAATTCACACCTGTTGAGTCTCTCCAGCACTGAGTCATCTGCCAGTGAGATTTCATCCATCAGAAACACTCCGTCCTGCTTCATCGCCAGGATCAGTGGCCCATCGTGCCATTCAAAAAGACGACCATCCTCCGCATCAGCCTGACACATATTCAAATCATATGAAATCAAATACAGTGTTTTTTCAAACAAGCTAACAGTAATCTGATTCTTATACTGAAACAGACTCATTTTTAGACTCAACAATCTGAAAATTACCTGTTGTGTTCCTGTGTGACGGACCGGACGAAGGCCACCCAGAAAGTCTGATGTCTCCATATGCAAGTGGCAGTTCAGGGAGAAGAATTTCTGTCCAGCCAGTGCAGCAAACAGCTGACAGATGGTGGTCTTACCACACCTGGAGGAGCACAGAGAGTCATGTGAACCCAATGAACTTCAGTTATCTTATTAATAATTATAGTAATAAATCATGTTTTTAACTGACATTTTTATTTGCTGTGCTGGCATATTTTTTTATTGAAACAGATGCTAAAATATTGTATTGTTAAATGGCAGGTGGTATTAGATTAGTGGTTTTCAATAGGAATTTCTGGCAGAAAACCACATCATTGGTTGTACTACTCTGCACCACTCTCAGACGAGCATACAGTTTAACTTGTTTGACTGACTGCATTTTAGTTTGATAGGCTGTAATGTTCATTAAGCAATCCTATACAGTATATGAAATATTGTGTGTGTGATTCACTTACGGATTTTAAAACAACATAAATACTTTGTATTTTGGTCGTGGTGAATGGGGAAAAAATAAATAAATAAAAAATAAATTCGACCTTTTTTATTTTTTTAATTTTTTTTTTAGATACTAATCATAATACCCATTTACATTTATATAGTGCTTTTCTGGGCACTTAAAGCGCTTAACAGTTTTTTTGGGGGGTGGGGGCGGAGGGGAGGGGTGGGCAGGATGGGGTATGGATATCCTCAAACACCAGCAAATCTACAAATCACAAGTTTTTAAATATGCCTTTTAGTTGTTTTAGCTTATTTTGTCTTTTTTGTTATATCACTTGATATTCTGGAGTTTCCTTGGACATTTACCAGGGCCAGCTGTTTGAGAACCACTGTGTTAAAAAGAGGACGCAAATGCTAATTTTTGCCTTTGTTGTATTTTTTATAGTATATTTTCAGTTGGACCTGGACCATTAGACACAAAACACTTATTTCAGTTTCATTTAAATTAATTAAAATTAACATGAGAGCACTACTGAATCTTTTTTTTTTTTACAAAATAACTAAATATATACTATATACTATACTATATTTACACTAAAATATTTTCTAAATAACCATCTAGATGTGATTAAAACACTAACTAGTGATTAAAACACTTCATTAGAACACTAATTAAGAAGACTTTAGATTAATTCCCAACCATCTATTTCAAAACATTAACAGGTCAGATAGTTACATTCAGGTTCAACTAAGGACCGTGTCACAGCTTACCCCGTGTCCCCAACAAGCAGGACAGACTCTCCAAAACGAAGTGCTCGTCCCACTAGCACACCCAGTCTCCTCATGCCCTGTGTCCACACCACATGACCGAACTCCTCAGGGACACCCGCAATACTGTCCACAAATGGGCCTGCCAAGTGCCAAGCCATCAATATAACAAACTGAGCCAGCTAAAACAATCAATCTGTCCATTAGTTATACAGTGAGCTAATCATACAGATCTTTAGCTTAGTATCAGAATCAATAATTCAGCACTTCACAGAAAAGCCTATGCTGTCTTAAATCATCTGAAAGTATGAAAAAGAGCATCACAGGATACAATCGATAAACCTCACTTAATGACTATTATATTAGAAGAGGCTGGAAGGTTATGTTTTATCATTAAGACACTGTCATTATACTTTGCCATGCTCCTGGTGTTTGTTTATTTGATAATGCAGTGGAACAACTAACGAGAACAGCATTCAACATTCCTAATTGAAAGTCATCGACCTGATGTCAGAATGAAGCGGTATCCATGTGTTTGTGCTTGAAAACTCACTGAACTGAGAGGTGACCTGGCCCTCAGAGAAAAGAGCATCTGGGTTCACTGTCTTTTTGAAATGCTTCTCCAGAATGTTTTGGATGGTCACTGCTTCCTCTGGCTTCCTGACGCGGCCGGCCAACAGCATGTATCCTGAAAGAGTGAACACAGGGATTATTAAATAATGAAGGACTATAGTTAATAATGTATATAATAATTACATTTGCAGTATATTTTTTTATTTTTTTATTCAGCAAGCATGCATTAAATCATACATTATTAATTTGTTACAAAAGATTTCTATTCCAAATCAGCATTCTCTCTATTCATCAAAAAATAATTAAACCACATAATTTTTTTCCCATTAAGAATAATAAGAGAAAATTGCTAAATTAGCATATTGAAATGATTTGAAACGCTGAATGCTGAAGGATAAAAGTAAAAATGCTAAATATTCTAATTTTACAAAGGAATTTTGAAAATGTAAAGAAATTTTCTTTTTTATTACTATTATTACTTATTTACTTTACTCTTCTTTTAAATGCACTTATTGCGCAAAACATTTTTGCAATATTATTGTTTTGTAACATGATAAATACTGTAAGATAGGGTTATTATAGATAACTAAAATTAAAACTATAAATTCATTTTAATTACTTAAATGAAAATAACAAAATTTCATAATATGCAATAATATGAAAAACTTATCTTATTTTAGCTAGTTGCCTATTTCATTTGGAATTTTAATATTCTACTCCACATGAGTCAAAAGTTTGACATCTGTTACCGTCATCAGCTAGATGCTGCAACCAATCACGTGTGGATTCACTCTGCTCCTCCAGCCTATAGCGTTCAGCCCAGCGGAACAGGTCTCTCAGAGTAATGTACCCATGTTTCCCAGCAAACACACTGGATCCTCTACGTAAAGACTGACACAAACACCAACAAATCATAAAACAGAACCACACACTTGAATCTTATACGACGATGCAACAAAATGAGCTGCACACCTGCAGGTCCTGCATGACCTTGATGAGTTTGGAGCAGTAAGAAGGAGGCAAACTACAGCGCTGATGGAGAATGTTCTCCAGCTCTGAACTGGGAAGCTCATTAAAATGCAGCTCCACAAAACGGTTTCTGAACGCTCGGGACAGAACCTACACAAAATTAAAGACACTTGGGTTAATTAATATTTAGATATCATTGATGATGTCAATACTAGCACATATCCACCTCCGTTTCTCTAAAAATGAGTTAAACACACTATTGTTTGAGTTTACAAGAGGTCACAAAGGGTAAAACACACAGACCTTTCTGCCCCCGTAGAGCCCAGGAGGATTCTGGGTGGCAAAGAGCATGAATCTGGGATGGGCTTTGACCACTTCCTGTGTCTCGGCAACGAAGAGCTCCCGGTTGTCATCCAGCAATCTATTCAGAGCCTCAAGAACATCAGTGGGGGCAAGGTTCAATTCATCCAAAATGATCCAGTAACCTTTCCGCATAGCATCGATCAGAACGCCTTCAGGGGAAAATCATACATGTTGTTTACATGAAAACTTGACACAAATAGAAGGTCAATTTAACACTTAAATAAACAGAGAGAGAGAGAGAGAGAAAGAGAGAGAATGATCTACAATGCCCTATGACACTGCAGTGAATGTAAAGAATTCATTAACAAAATGGCATAATCTTATTTTGAGCACTGAGGTGTGGACCAGCTTGTTTTAAAAATGATCAAATAAACGGACTAATTCTTATTGGGCAGCAATCATTGAAAAATATTTCAAATACAATATGATATGTACACATTCACTCATTCTTTATGACCTAATAATAATAATATCTTAAAATTAAATGAATCATGTTAATAATATCATATTACCAATATAAAATGGTAAAAACTGAATAAAAAAAGTAGTAACATGAATTACTGGACATTTCTGTCATAAATCACTGTGGTAAAAATATTGTATTTTGAGCGTAACCTATAATAAAATGCATTTAGTATCATATTCATGCATTTACATATCTTTACATACTTTGCATAATGATTCTTTTAAGATTCATATACGTATGCATTCCATATTAATGTGCACACAAAAGGCTCTTTACCTTCTTTGAAGACAAGTTTGCCATGCTCATCAGAGGAGTAGCAGCCGATGTACTCCTGGATATCTGTGTGCTCATGATTATTAATTCGCACACACTGGTTTCCCGTGGAAGCTGCAAGCCATTTTATCAGACTGGTCTTTCCTACAGACGTTTCCCCCTGAAGGAGCACTGGATGGATGCTAATCACATTACACAAAAGCAAAAGAAAGAAATGTAGTATAACATGAAAACGTAATTCCTAGCATGTAAGGAATATTACAAAAAAACACACATACAGTCTAAGTTGCCTATACCTAATGAGAGAATTATATCTCATTAAATGTCATTATAATAACTGAATCTCAAGGAATATTAAAATAATTTTAGAAATCCATGTTATGACTTTGAACATTAAAAGAAGTAGCTCATGCTCACTATTATATTTGACCAAAATAGAGTAAAAACTGTAATATTGTGATCATTTTAAATGTTACGTAACAATTAGTTACAGTTAGTTAACAGTTTCTATTTTTAAACAAAATATTTATTCCTGTGATGGGAAGGCAGACTTCAATGTCACATCCTTCAAAAAAATCTAATCAGAGATTTGGCCATCATTATTACTGATGTTCAAGTAATAGTTATTTTTATTTTTTTAATCAATAATGCCATATATAACTGCCCCAGATAAATGGTACTAAAAACAGATAAACCAATCAGATGCTATCACCATCACAACCCAAAAAATGGAAAGCCAATGAAATCTTTTACAATGGTTACACACCCTCCCACAACTGAACAGACAGATGCTGCATATCTACGTATCGACAGAAGAATTGATCTACGGAACGTCACAGGGGACATATTCAGGGTGGGTTTTCCTACCCGGCGGCCACCACCCGGGCCAGATCTTTCAGGTTGAGCTTGACGGAGAGTGTGAGGATGTAACTGGGGTCCACAGCAGGCTCCTTATCGCCCTGACTCAACCAGTACTCATCTATCTGAACACACACGCGGTCCTTTGGCTGAGGGATTGGCTGAAGAGAAAGGACAGGTTCATTTTTAAAAACTTTAAAGCTAGTTTGCTGTCTAGTCATTTAAACTAGCATTAAGATGGTGTCTTACTGAACCTCTGAATTGATTACCTGTCTAAGACACTTCACATTTCCTCCTAGTATGTACTGACACACCAGTTTCTGGACAATAGGGTGAGAGCTGCGATCCAGCTGAGTGAGAAAACTCAAGCAGAAACCCTGCAAAAGATAATAAAGATCTCTATAAATATACATTTCTGCTTGTATTTTCATTTCACAGCACACATCAAGTATAAAAATAAACACCTGTTATTTGACCAAGACCTCAAACCAGCAGAGAGCCCTGATGAGCTACAGAAAGAATACTTTAAACAATGCTTAATAGAAGCTTTTAATACATTTGTTTAAATTTAAACAACTACTGTTTGTATGAAAATTAGATAAATGAAAACACTCTGTTCTCATGCATCAGACAGCTCACACTCTAGACAAGGGGTTCACAAATTTAATCAATTTAATGGTCCAAATCTATATTTTCCAGATCCAGTAAAATTGGTTATAATAAAAATGGATTTTTAATAAGCATGCATATTCATAAATGAACCATTTAAAATTAAATGCCTTTTCTTTTTTAGATGCCTAATTTAAGCGTCAGAAATTTTTATATAAAAAACTAAACAAAAAAAAACAACAAGAGGTAGGTCAAAAGTAACGTGGTGCAAATTACAGAGCGGTCTAATGTGAGAAACGGCATTGTCTTTTCAACTTTTGTTTCATAATGTTTGACATTTCCACTTCAAAACTCCAACTCATTACATATCAAACAGGACAGGATTGGAGCAAAATGAACACATACAGCAGTCAACATTTGAAGTGGATATAAAGAAGTTCATGAAAAATGTGTAAAACTATTGAATACCACCTATTCTCGCCTTTTTGAAAAAAAAAAAAAAAATTTTTTAAGTTATTTCCTTCAGCAACTTTTCTCTTCTGGAAACCGATATCCACCCCTATACAAACGCTTACTGAAGTGAAGCATGTTACCCAATTACACAAAAGTCACCTTCGGTTTCATTTTGGACCATCAGCAAAAAAACCTTATAAACAACAAGATTACATGTTTAACAAATTTTTCAAAGCAGCAAATCCACACTTTTAATCAATCAGTACCCTTGAAATATTAAATGGAGGCAGGTCTGGATTGAATTCTCTCTGAGTCCAGATTTTGAGAAGACCTGGAGAGGCAGTTTCTTGCACAGACCAGTAGTTTTGCGTCATAAGACCTCAAATGTATCATCAGTAGCCACAGGTATTTATTTTGTTCAGCATGTATGTGTTTTTTGGTAGCCTTTCACTTGCATTTTGTGAACCACCAAGGACTGAAGAAAACAAGCCACCAATATGTTGGATGGTCTGAGGGTGAGTAAATTACCAGCAGAATCTCTGTTTTGGGTAAATTGTGAACTTATTAAATAACCATACATTGTTTGTGTGCATTTCAAAATCATGTGTACAGTATGACCCATCGAGCAGTTGTCATTGAATCCTGTGTGATGTAAAGTACAATTTAGAAAACATGGTGTCATTGAATGATATCCAATCTACATCAGACAAGAGCAATGTGTTGTGACGTGACATGACAAACTAGCTTCCATTATAATCAATGAAGCTAATAAGAGCGTCAGTGTAGTCGTCACATTTTGCAGCAGAGACAGAATTATTCATAAAGATGGAAGAGAGTGACAGCTAATTGTAATGCTGAAGAAAAAGTATGAAACATCCATGCACTGAGAAACTGTCTTTAAACAAACTGTTTTTTTTTGTTGTGTAGAAAACATTTTTACTGAATACTCACAGACTTGTTAGATTTTTATAAATCAGGCTTAAACTGTAAGGAGGACAGCTATATTACCTCATAGAGGGATCTTTGGATGTTGTAGCAGGGGTCAGAGGCCACAAACTTCAGAGCTCGGCATAAAGTACGCAAACTATAGTGTGGCTTGTGACCTGTACCATCCACTAGACGAGTGTTAGCCTCCCTACGAACGGCCAAATAGAAACTGGGGAGAAGCAGGAAAGAACTTGTTAAAAGGAACAAAACGGAACTATCTTTAGTGCAGCACCTGTAACATAAGGAATGGACACATTTGTTAAATGAAAACAAGCCATGTCACCTCACATCTAAGTCATAATCAATATTGCCAAGTAAGGGTGATTTGTGCTATCAAGGAGATATGATTGTCACACTGTAAAAATGTTATTTATTTTAAGGATGTAAATGAAAAAAAAACATTTTACAAGAAAACACAATTACACGTTTTATTCAATGTGTTGCTTGTTGTCTCTATGTGTGAAACACATAAAAATTTGAAAACATTTGTGTATGGTTCGAAAAGATTTTTTTTAAATGGAGTCAGTTTACAGTAATATGAATGACAGTGGAGACCTGAAGAACTGCACACAAACCTGATGATCCCATGGATGATTCCTCTGGACAGGTTAAGGCCTTTGAGGTAGTCCGAGACCAGGATTCGTAAATCGCTCTCACTCTCTAGCTCCTCCACGTACAACTCTGTGAATCTGATAGATAAACAGGGACATGATTTTATATGAACACATTCAGCGCTCCCATAGGTAATGGAACACAACACTTAAAGGGGAAGTTCATCCAAAAATAAATATTTATTTACTATTTACTCACTCTCAAGTGGTCCAAAACCTTTCTTCTGTTGAACACAAAGGAAGATATTTTGAAGAAAGCAGAAAGCTTCCATAGTAGGAAAAACAATTACTATGGAAGTCAATGGTTACAGGTTTCAAGCTTTCTTCAAAATATCTTCTTTTGTGTTCTGCAGAAGAAAGAAAGTCAAACTGGTTTGGGACAAGTGAATGATGAGTAAATGATGACAGAATGTTTTGTTTTAAGTGAATTCTCTCTTTAAGAACGCATTACATTTGGGATCTCAAACTAATCTGAAAGATATTTATAAGTATCTCCTGCCCCTCTCACCTGTTTCTAATGCCAAGTGGCAGGTTCCTCTTGCCAACATCAGTGGCTGGATTCATGCAGGCAAAGAGACGGAAGTCCGAGTGACGAAACAGAGGCTCTGCAAAAAAGAATGGAAGCTGTTTTTTGCCACTAAAAAAAATGTTTTTTTATTGTTTACATTAAATACATTTTTGCCTCATTTTGCTCAAAAATATGTCATGCCAGTTTATTTTTATTTTGCTTTAGGGATATCAGGATATAATATTCTACAGTTCATATGTCAGTAAAAAATATAAATAAATCAGGCATTTTCGTAAAAAATAAACAAGCTTTGTTATTTTTTATTGTTTTATTCATGAATGCTTAAAAAGCATGTTTGATCCATTTGAACAGTTTTTAAACTGCATTTTTGATCAAATATATTCAGCATCGTTGAGCAGTAGGGGGAACATAAAATAGGGGGAAAAAATGCACAAACTGTTGTCCAATCAATCACTCACAACTAGCTGAAATTCATTTTTCTCATGCATTTTCTTCAATGAATACTCTTACAACAACAACCTAAATAACATATGCTTACATAAAGGAAAATTAGACAGTTTTTAAACCCTGATTAACATTTTGTAGAGACTCACCAGTATCGCCTCGGTCCAGCAGCACCAGTGACCCAGAACTGCCCTCCAGCAACCCGCTCAGACACTCCAGCGTCTCTGCAGCAGCCAGATTAATCTCATCCAGCAGGATCCATTCACCTTTCTTCACAGCCTGAGCTAATGTTCCCTGAGTGGACACACAGTCAGTCACAACATGCATGAGATAAACAAACAGAGAAGAGAAAAGAAGAGTTGTAGACAAGAGGAAAGAGCAGTGACAATTACTTCCACAAAGGCAAAGACCATCGCTGATTCACAGGCCCGGATCTGTTCCTGTGTCTGACTGAGTTTGAGAGCCAAAGCCTCCCACTGCTCCTGCAGCAAGGCAGCTATCAGAAGAACAAAGAAAAAGACAGTGAAAAACATGATCCATTGCCCAAAAAACAAAACAATATTAAACATTATGTGGCCTCATAATGATTGATCAACATCTTTTGTCTTGATTGTGTTTACTGGTATGAGCACAGGACAACATGTCACTCACATGAAATCAACCATTCTATACAGCCCAACCATCCAATCCTACTTTTTTTTTTCCAATAAGCTGCTTCACTTATAAATATATAAGTGAATATAATATGTGGATGTAAATGACAACAGTGAAGAAAAGTCTATTGCAACTTCTGTTTTATGCTGACTTAATCCACTTAGTTCTCTGGCCCCCATTAACTTCCAATGGGGCCAGCAACTTCTTGGTTGCTCACATTTTTCAAAATATCTTTTTTATATGCAACAGAAGAAACAAATATTTAGAGGTTTGTTATAACTTGTTATAACTCTCATGTGGTTTCAAACCTATTTAAGTTTCTTTCCTCTGTCAAACATAAAAGAAGATATTTTGAAGAATGCTGGTTGCTGGGACCCAATGATTTCCATAGTAAGAGAAATAAAAATACAATGGAAGTCGATGAGTCCCAGCAATCAGCATTTTTCAAAATATCCTCTTTTGTGTTCAACAAAAAAAAACTTGAGTAAATATGATTGTGAGTGAACTATCCCTTTGAACCTGACTACACCAACAAGCCTGTCTCTAAACTTAACTCTAAGTAGTTCAAGACATAAAAAATTACTTGACTGTACTTTATTTTACAGTCTCACATAATATACAGTTCACATACTGTCAAATAAAGTGTAACCACAATACTTAAAAAAGAAAAAGTACTGAATTTGAACCTTACCATTGGGTTTATCATGAAGTTCCTTAGTTAGTGCTGATTTGCAGACGTGGTCCATAAGCTTCAGAAGGTCCTGCCAGCGTTTGCCTCTGAAGCAGGTCTGGACGTGACCCAGGAAGGTCAGGTTCTGTTTTCTTGAGTACGTCTGAGAGAAAAGATCCTCAAATGCTTCCCGGAGGGGCAACAGGATGAGCTTATGATCCACTGGTTTATACCTTCAATTATCACAGAAATCAAGGTCAGGAATAAATCAGGCTCTCAGAAAGTTTTGTACTTTTTAATGCTTGAATCTAGAATCAGTCTTGTAAGCTCACCCTCCCAGTAGGTCAGCCGTGTCACTCTGCTGGTTCATGTTGACCACTCTGAGTCGGTGTCCTGCAGGAGAACAGAAGAGCAGGAAGTGAGCAATGGTGATCAGTGTTAAATCTATTCGCTCTGTGTAGTTCAGATGTGTTACCTGTCATTCCTGCTAGGTACTGGACGGTGGAGGTCTTTCCTGTGCCTGTCTCCCCAACCAAAAGGACAGGTTCTCCTTTAGTCACGCACACTGAGAGCTGCTCCAGGAGGACAGAGGATGGACGGGTGGCGGCGAATGTTTGTCTGTCTCTGTGAAACAAACACACATATATGTTGGCTATGACCAGTGTAATTTTAGCATTACTTACCATACAGGAAATCTGCTTGATTGCTTGTATCATCAAAAATAGGAAGCGATAGTACTGCCCAGCACTAATCTGCTAAATACAACTAGAAGACATGCAGATATTAGCACTGAACATCATAATCCATGAAACTACTTATATATGCATTTTTTTGATGTAAACTTTTCTGTTATACACCATTTTTACTTTTATTAGTATTTTGAACTACCTTTTGAAATTCTTTATATGTTTTGCTTTCATTGTAATTTTAGTTTAATTGTGATATTTTTATATCATTTATTTTTTAGGCTTCATTCATTCATTAATCATTTAATTTATTCAAGCAATTTTTATACTTGAGCTAGCTTTTTTTTTTTCATTTTTATGTTCATTTTATGTAATACTTACACTAACAGTCAGAACAGTAAATTATTTTTAAGAAGTCTCTTCCTCTCATCAAGCCTGTTTTACTATTTAAAACAACTAAAATAACTAAAAACTTCTATTTGAATATATTTTAAAATGTAATTTATTCCTGTGATTTTTTTGCAGCATTACCCCAGACACATCATGCTTCAGAATTTTTCTAATATTTTAATTAGCTACTCAAAAATCTTTTTATGATCATGTTGAATATAGTGGAGCATATTTTTTTTCAGTTTTCTTTAATGAGCAGACATTTCAGAACAACAGCATTTATATGAGAAAAAATATTTTGTGACCTTATGAATATCATCACATCCTTGCTAAGTACAAGTATTCATTCATTCATTCATTTTCTTTTCGGCTTAGTCCCTTTATTAATCTGGGGTCGCCACAGCAGAATGAACCGCCAACTTATTCAGCATATGTTTTACGCAGCGGATGCCCTTCCAGCTGCAACCCATCACTGGGAAACACCCATACACACTCAATCACACACATACACTGCGGCCAATTTAGCTTACCCAATTCACCTATACTGCATGTCTTTGAACTTGTGGGGGAAACCGGAGCACCCGGAGGAAACCCACGCGAACACGGGGAGAACATGCAAACTCCACACAGAAACGCCAACTGACCCAGCCGAGGCTCGAACCAGCGACCTTCTTGCTGTGAGGCGAACGTGCTACCCACTGCGCCACCGTGCAGCCAGTACAAGTATTAAATTCTATAATTTCTTTACCAAAATAAAAGAGATAATGACTCCTAGCTTTTGAATGGTATAGTGTATATTAATGTTACAAAAGTTCTTTATTTCAGATAAATGCTGATATTTGGATCTTTCTATTCATCAAAGGACCCTGAAAATACTACTCAACTGTTAAATACTTATAATAATAATAATAATAATATTAATAATAATAATAATAATAATAATAATAATAATAATAATAATAATAACTATTATTATTATTATTTTTATAAAGCAAATTAGGATGTTTTTATAAATATTCAGCTTTGAAATCTCCAGAACAAATTATGCATTTTAAAATATATTTAAATAGAAAACCATTTTAAATAGTATAAATGTTTGTATAAATAAAAGCAGACTTGGTGAGCAGAAGAAACGTCTTTAAAAAAAGAATACACATCTTTTGACTGGTAGTGTAATTTTGATCTCAATTAACAAAAAGCAACACAGAGAACCCTCTGGGAAGATCTCTTACAAAATCACTATCCTCAAATAAAAGAGTTTGCAGGCATCAAAAGCAACGAAGGAATCCTGCTGCATTTTCCTGTGGTTTTCTCAAGGCCATTGTGTTCCTGGTCTTAAATAGCACTGTTACCAATCAATTTCTTGTTGACGCAATTTCTCAGTGGGAACCCTTCAACACAGGGGTCAATGGCGGGACAGTTGCAGCATTTATAACGAAGTAGATTGAAAGGAAACAGGGCGGTCAGGGAGAGAATGGCTGAGGTTATGCAGTAAATAATGCAGTCTTACATGCTCAGCCGCACCGCGTCGCTCTGCTTGCGGAGTAACATCGCACGGCCCACCGTCACCTCCAGCTCAGTCACTGTGATTGCAGGCAGGTACATCTGGCAAAAGTGCTGCGCCTGAAATGTCACATTGTCTCTATTAGAGCAGGTTATGATTATAAAATTAAATGTGCCTCTATACATAATTAAGAAACACAATGGTAGTGTAATACTGCACACTTTTGACCAATTCATTTCCATGACTTCTCATAGTCAAGCAATTAAATATTTAATTAAACTTTATGACCTTTATGAGATTATTTATTTAGACTTAAATTTAAAAGAAAAAACATTAAAAAGACATGAAAGTACAGTAAATTAAAAAAGAATTTTTTCGCAGAAAATTGAAAAACTTTCAAATATTTTCATTGCTGTGCAAAGATTTGTTTTAAGAATTCATTAGTAATTAGTGCACCTTCTCTCTGGATATGTTGAGCCTGCTGCCAATGATCTCAGCCATCTTGAGTCTGCTCTCAGATTTGGAGAGCATGGCAGTGAAGCAGTCCAGAGCCTAAAGAAAGAAAAAAAATTGATATCATCTTATAAGAAATACTAATTTAATTAATGATAAACCCTTAAATAAACTCACCTCTTGAAACACATTCTGTGCTGTGGAAGCACAAGAGCTTTCAAAATTTAGGCAGATCCTTTCACACCATTTCAGCAAATCCCTGTTCATTTGTTAAAAAAAATAATAATTTTATAAATAAGTAACTCTGTTTCACCAGCATGCATAAACAAAAAACCAAATACAAAAATAAAGTCATATATAATTGTTGGGTTCAATAAGATTTTCTTGTTTTTGAAATAATTACATTTTATTAAAGGTTTTTGTTGTCTTGTGTTGTTCTGTTGTACACAGTTTGTGTATATGTGGTCCCATGTTGCAGCTTTTTCTATATATCAAACTGTTTTGTGTGAACACATGGCTTTGTTTTGTTGAATTGAGCTGAAATTTTATTTGAAAGATTCTAAACACACTGTACAAAAATACAAGTATCCCATAGATACATTTTGTAATAAAACCCATTGAGGATAAAAACCCTGGCCCTATTTCCATTGTGGTCCTCGCTATTAAAAAACAAAATATGGCTGCAAAGTACAGTTAATGCATAAAACAAACAGTACCTCCACATTTTAAAAAGGAACTAAATTATTTACAATACAATAAAATATAAAAAAAAAAAACATCATCCACCATGCAAACTCACTATCATCATCATCAAACAACCATCTTTTGATCGTTTTTTTAACCTCCTTAAGTCTATGATTTTCTTGATCGGTTTTGGTAATTTGTTCCACATGATTGCACTGGTGTATAATATGTATATATGTTTATTTTTAAGAGCCGTGTGTTCTCCGGCCTAATTTTTTTAACCCCACCTATCTTTTGTTCCTTTATTTGAATGCGGAAGATCAGAAACGCAAGCTCATGCAATTTTACCGTTTTCCAAAGCTCAAGTTCTGTGAAATCTAACCTGCAAATCTGTACCGTAAAGCCACGTAACTTACATAAGAAACGTCACAGAGTCAACTAGTAATTATGCATGCTCAAAGTTTAAAAATATTCAAGTGATTTCTGAACTTCCACCCAAAAAATAAAATAAAAATCACCCTCACCAATACAATAGGTGACTGTAGGCAGACCAGCTGCTTGCATTGTTTTTTAACCAGGGTCTATGCAAAGGCCCTGATGGTAGTAGGGGATTGAGGGAGAAAGTGGACGTGTATTGATTGGTAACAGCAGGGTCTCCACACACCACTGAACTTCTCCTCACAGGGCAGCTATCACATCTGACACACTTACAGACCTTTAAATGGGGTCACATGCATGGCTGCGCTGAGGATCATTTAACATAAACACTGGCTAATACTGCTCCTGCTTAATATTAGTTACTATAATGGCAGATTAAATACCTCTTTATTGGGGACAGTAAACATTATGAAAACAATAATATAATAACAAAAATTAAAATATATACAGATCAACAAAAATACCCAAAAATCCCTCTTCACAACAAGCATGATACTCTGTCAATATGTGTTCTCCAATATGTAAAGCTAGTTACATAAATGATTTGCCCTGGCCTGAATCTCACACTGCATCTCCGGCTGGGGTTCCACAGCTGGAACAGGGTGATCGATGTGTCATTGACTGGAGCGGGGTTCAGTGGAAAGCTGATAAACAGCCTTAGGGCCGACTACACAATGGATGAACATAGACTGATACATCACCTCTCTGCTAATGCAATGCTGGAGTCAGGGATTTATTGTAGCGTCGCTGCTTTAGTTGAACTGTTTGTTACATGGAGAGGTCCTAATTGACATTCATCATTTATTGACAAGACTATAGTGTCATTTTACCATGCAGAGTTATTCGTAACTGGCCACAGGCATCATACAACAAACTGAACGCATACAATTCTGACCTGATGTTTAACTTTTTCGAGAAGGTTTTGTAATATTGTAGTGCATGCATCTGTATTATTATTATCTAACTAGTTTATGCTTTTTTTTTTTATTATGCACATTTTAGAATATATTTATGAATGTTTTGATGATATGCTACCTCAGTGAGAGCCCTCTGCCCTCCAGTGATGTGATGTGTTCATCTAATATGCTTTGGGCTGCACTTGGACCCTGAGGACTGGAGTTGATCTGATGTCTGTTTCCTGTTAGCTGGCAGTAGATGTCCAAAAGACGATCCACCACCACTGCCAAGTTAGAGAACCTCTTTATTAGGACCTGAAGAGAGAAAATATTTATTGTCAAATGTCATTAAGACAAATCTACTACTTTGTAAAGGAACAGCTTGCCTGTGTAAGTTCCTCTCTGCTCATGTTAGTGATCTGCAGTTTACTCCAGTACTTGTCCAAAAGTGCAGCATGTGTACTCTGTGGTCGATGCCAGGCTCCTCCACTGTAAAATGTCCTGAAAGAAATAATTTTTACCATTAGTAAATTTATGTAAGAGGTTTAGCTTTGGAATATTTTGTTTTTTTGTCCCATAAATGGATAAGATGTTACCTTCGAGTTGCAAAAAACTGAAATGCTGGGGACATCTGAATACAGTCTTCACGTCCCGGAATTGTCAATTTCTTGTTCTCCATTAAAGGGAGGAGAACTGATATCTACACAGACAACAACAACAAAGTGATTAAACATATCTACAAAATGACAAAAAATATTCTTCGGATTTTAATAGAAACAGTCTGAATATATACAGTTAATTGAATACAAATTATTCTGACAATTTTAATAATAATAATAAAAAAAAAAAAATCTTTAATCCCCAACAGACTATAATTATGCTTATTCTTCTGTTTAATAGTGTGCTGTATTCTCATTCACAGTGTAAATGAATGCAGCACAAAACAACCTGCATAATTCTTAAATCACAAAAAATGTAAACACAGAACTCTACATAATATAAAGCTCCTGTAACCCAGTTATAAAAAGTCTTCACCCACACATACAATTAATATTAAATACTAAAAACTAAGAAAGATTTTTAAAAATGTTTTTAGTGTGTTTATACATTTGGCACTCACCACATCCAAAGGAGCGTGATCAATGTCCTCCAGCAGAATCCAGTAACCTTTTGAGACCGCCTGGGTCAGAGATCCCGGCTGCCACACAAACTTTCCAGGAACATCTGTGCATCGGTACATACCCAGCAACATCTACAAAAAACAGAAGAGTAAAAGAAATGTCTTTTACAGCAGGTCAAATATGGTAAAACTAGAAGCAGCAAAGTGAAGTCAATGTAAAATCTCACCTTACTGTCGGTCTGATCTCCAAGCTGAACTTTAAGGATGTCAGGGGCTTTAACGTGCCCAGTGACAGCAGCTAGATATTCAACCAGAGCAGTTTTTCCACATCCAATAGGCCCTTCCAAAAGAATGGGCTTCTGGGACGCAACCGCCATAGCAAGTCGACGTAGATTTTGACAGGTTGAATCCACCAACACCAAATTCCTCAAGCATTTCTATAAATGACACATGAATTTACATTACAAAATTCATGAATTCTCCCAAAACACCCAGAACGCCACTAACTTAATATTGACTTTTTATATGATTGCCTTGCCTGTTCATCCTGTCGAGGAGTTCGTCTAGGTAGAATCACCCCACATACCACAGTAACACTCTTTGTTAGGTCTTCTGTCACCACCTGACCACAGGTGACCTTCTTTACCCTCTCTTTCCGCCATATTGCTGAGCCCTGATTGGCCAAAACTAGAGCCTTTTCTACTTCCAGCTGCTGTACCTCCTCAAGTGACCTATAAAAATATTATGTTAGTTCACGCTGACTCACTTCTGCAAATATAGAAAAATCATCATAAATTAAAAGCTTTTCAAACATACTTCATTTTTAGATGCATAATCTCTTCACTGGAAAGAACCTTCCGCAAAAATATTGTTTTCTGGTTATCTGTCATGTGGGACACCAGGGCAAGGCACTGGGCAGTATAGCTTAAAAAATACAAAGAAAACATTGATTAGGCCAAGACAAAGAGTGATGATATCCTGAAAAATCTGGATTTGTTAGAGGTGAGTCTGATCTTCTCATTGGCAATACCTTCTAACCATGACGTCGCTGGTGAGAAGCTGTGAAACACAGGCACTCCAGTCCCACAGGACACGAAACTTCTCACAATCGCTTTGGAGGAAGCGGAGAGTGGCCCCCATCAGGTCCCGTAGTTTCATCCGTCTGGGCCCATACTGGATGGATGCAGCCTCTTCACTGGTGAAGAAGAGCCTCTGAAATACTGGAGGAGAGCTGCTGAAATACCTTGCTGCAAATCTGCAAAGTAAACAAGTAAAACTTGATCATCAGCTGTGTCAGTGTTCCCACACTTTTTGACAAATTTAATGACCTTTAAAAAACTGCATATTTAGAATTTGCCATACTTTATTCTCAGACCTGTGACTTTAAATAAACCAATGGGGAATTACAAGCTAAATTCCAAGCGGCAAGATTTTTGACTCAATAATACCATATTGTATGTCAGAATATATAAAGTCACCTTATTTAAAAAAAAAATGACCTTTTTATTTCTCTATTCCTCTTAGGAATTTAGGTTTAGACCCACTGTTACACATGTACACTGCCTTCTAGTTTATGAATTTGGCATGATCTCGAAATTAACATTTATATTACAAAGTTACTTTCTCTGATTTTCAGTTAACCCTTAAACACATCCCAGCTGGCACACAACATCATAAGACGTTAATATTAGGTTAGATTTAGGTCGTGATGTCGGGTGACCAAAATTCAATGTCTAGCCAGTGTCCAAGGACAACATTATTTTGATATCCAATAACGACGTTAAATGACGTTGATATTTGGTTAATTTTAGGTTGTGTTGTAAAGTGACAAGTGTAAAGCCAACATTCAATTCAATTCAATTCATGTTTATTAATATAGCGCTTTTTACAATGTAGATTGGGTAAAAAGCAGCTTAACATAGTTCTTAACATAGTAAAGTCCAGATAACATCATAAACCGACGTCATATTGACGTCAAATACTGACATCTATTCGTCAGGTATAGCAACCAACATCCAGCGTCTGATAGACGTCGTAGTGGTAATGTCCACACAACGTCAAGCTGTAACAAATGTCTGACGTTGGACACTGACGTCAACCTGATTTTCATTTCCACCTAAAATGCATGTTGGGGAACGCCAATCAGACGTCATGTTGACATCCTGTGCCTGCTGGGATACTTCTGGTCTTTAGCAAACCAGGATTTTTATTATTACCCTCCCCTTTCATCTTAAAGTTAGAAATTAGCCTTAGTATTTCTTAGTCTATTATTTATTTTTGTAAAAAGCATACAGGGTCACTAGCGACCCAATGTTTGTAATAATGCAACTAATTTTTTTCCTGCACAAAATAATTGACTCAATAAGTACAGGTCACCTTTATTCATCAAGGTGGCAATGATACACATGGTAACCACTCCAAAGTTCTGTCATATTGAGCAAAGCTATGCAATATTTATAAGTAGGATATAGGCACCAAAGACTAGTTATATGATCAGCAATTTGACTTAAATCACTATGAAAATTTACATGTCTGATACACTTGGTAACCATAGCAATGATCTTGAGCAGGCTAGTACGCACTATTTTTGACATTACAGCATCAAAGACTTATGGTCCAAGCAGTCATTATTAAGTTTCTTTGTGCTTCAGCATTGTAGTTTAAAATGTAAACAGGTGCAGCTTGAGATATATCGGTATGTGGCTTATTTATTTCTAGTTTTCATAAATTGTTCTTATTTTGGTAATGAGTCAAGATATGCCTAGTTTCCTGGCGTTTCTTGCTTTGCACACACTAAAGAAAGCGATAACTGATACATGTTTAAATACATCAACATCTATTTGTTCAGTTTGGCTCTGTATACAGATGTTGAATGTTGTTGTCTTTCCCATAATTTACAGAACCTTAAGAGCTGAACATACAACAGAATTTTGCTTAAGAGTAAATGTTTCTAAACAGACACAAACGCAATAATCAGCCAATTTATATACGCTACAGAAACAGATTCGTTAATTTTCCATACTCCAAAATTAAAGTTCACACGCGAGCATGAATGATTACTTACACTTGAGCATCTGGACTGATGTTGAGAAGCTTGCTTAGAGCCACACACAAGCGCTCATGTAGGTCGTGATTCAACCTGACATCTGCTTTGATCCTCTCAGCATTTCTCTCCAACAGGTCCAGGATCAGCGGTCGTAAGTGACGAGCAATGAGGAGAGTGTAATCCTTCTCCAACAAGAGCTGTGCAAGACATTCCAAAATACACTGCCTGTCCTGCTGACTCCATATCTACAAGCAGAAAGATGTGTGACAGTCAAAACAGTATATAAATAAATAAATAATAATAATATGAAAACATAAAGGACCCTATTGAAATCCAAAAAATACATAAAAGACCCTTCTGAAGAAATTCACACAAAAATGTACAGATTTTCTTATTTATTCTCATTCATTCATAGACTTCCATTTTAAAACAATGTCTAATAATGGTGTTGTTGATAATAATAATCACATGACAAGGAATTTTTAAATCCTAAAATATTTTATCCTATCACTAGTCATCATAGTCCTACTGGAAGTCTGAGCAAAAGAATCTTGTTTTGTTGTGTGTTATGTTGTAATCTTTTAAGACATTGTCACATGTATACATTTCGTATTAGTTCCAAAATGTGATACATATTCCAACATGAACCTAGTTTATGCTCACAACATTGTAAATGAATAAAGAAGAAAGCAAACTGAATAATTTTCTACTTTATATAGTCTCTTCTTGTAAATCTGTCAAAACAATAAACTGGCAGAATATTTCAAAAAGTCAAACTATGTTACAACAGCACTAGAATAACCCAACATGCTCAAAATAAGACAATATACTCAAACAGACTAATACGTATTAAACTAAAGCATCAACAAAATGAATTTATACATTACCTCAGTACTAAAACAACCAATAAAGCAGCATGTGTACTACAGAAACGTGGTACAGTGAGGTGTGACACACGTTGTGCTCTGCATCTGTTTAACAGATGAACGTCTCCTATAACGGTCCTATGAAGTAAACAAACTATGCACTCTTACCTGTTTTGCGAGATATTTGTTGAGTTCGTTGTGACTTTTATCGATGTGTCTTGATATTGCACCCAGAGATGTCAGGCTCAACTCCAGGTTTTCCATTCTAACATTTGTCGTGAATATAGGGATTTCCGACAGTGTTGCTGATAAAGACTATACTATTGTAAGAATTCTAAGTGATGGGAACCATAAGACTCATCCCTCACTTGCCTGTCCAGGTTGTATCACAACACAGCGAGCACGTTCCCGTCAGTATTAAAATCCATGTCCACATGTGAGTAAATGAAGAGCACTTCCGGGTCATTAGCCCGTGTCGCGGAGCTCAAGCTCCCTCATAGATATTTACATATCTATGAAGCTCCCTGTGCTGCAAACTCACGGCTGTGATTATGTTTACGTGAAAAGATTTGGTTAAAATAAACTCTTTAAAACGTTCCAGTCACTATACGAATGCTATTTACCTGTCTCATTTACTTATGAGTCTTAAAGTCTGCATTATTTTCAATAGCTTGTCCAAATAACGTTACATTGATTTAATCGTATTCGGCCAGCACACAGTAGTTCGTGACCATATTATAAAACAACACCCTAATAAGATTTAGTTTATTATAGGCAATGTTTGAAATGTGGGTAATTGTTAACGTTATATGGAATATGTTTTGTCAGCAGTAGTTTGAACTTTTAAAATATTAAATTGAGATGTTTAAAACAGCATTAAAATCATAACAAATGACTAAATTTAACCTGAAATGAAAGTGGACATACATTGCTAGACTCAAAATGCATAAAATGTTGAACTGTTAGACATTTTAAAAGAATAATACACATTGCTTGACTCAAAATGTATTTATTTCCGTATTTTTATTACGTAATTTACTATTTATTTTCACCTTTTTAAATTTTCTTATACAATATCCGATTTGAAATATACATAAAATATTGATATGAATATTTTTAAGACCCATGATCTTTGTTAATAACATTCTTTTAGAAAAGACGAGACCGCGGGAAAATGACGTCACTTCCTGTTTGGCGAATGTGTACGGTGTTAGGATGGCGCGGAGCTGCTGGCTGAAATATGCTTCAAGAAAATTTTAAATCGCCTTTTACGAGCTAATTGAGAATTGCCGATTGACTGCAAACGACATTGTGCGCACGCGATAGCATGGGTGTCAGATCTTGAGCTCTGCTATACGGTGTTTGGTTCATATTTTCATATCCGCCTGTCGTCGTCAGCTCACTTCCAGAGATACAGGTAGGTATTGTTCATGTACTTTCTTTTAATTCCACTTTATGCGTATGTTTTAACAATAAGGTAATTTGATCGCTTTGTCCAAATCCACGAGCAAGTGTTTTGCTCATGTATTTTTTTAAGTTGTAGTGGAATTGCCTGGTAATTTTGTAACTTTAACAACTAGCTTATCTTTTTATTTGTTTTAAACTTTTATTTATTTGGCACATTAAATTGATTATTTTCAGTGCAGTGTTTCTTTATTATGACAGGAAGTGGTGCAGTTGAAGTGGCTCACTATTGCTGTTGTCACTGATTCAGGAACCTCTTGTACTATTTTCTTTCTTTCTTTCAGTAGCTGACTAAAGATGGATTTAATGGATGAGTTGTATGGAGACATTGTTGACAAGTCTTCTGGTAAGAGTCTTTCTTCAGCTCAACTTTTCACACAGTAGAGAAATTCTATGTATTATATTGTATTTATTGTAGCTATTATCGCTAATTTATGTTGCTAATTTGATTAATGAAAGATTTGGCCAGGTAATCCACAGGACTTACTTAAATGGCACATTCCTGTTTATGTAAATGTATATTTTGTCCAGCATGGCATTATCACTGCAATAATACCTGCAGTGCATTCTTGATGGCATAGTTATAGCAGATAGTCTACTATTCCTTAACAATTTCAGTAGTTAATAGGCAAAGTCATGTGAAATAAACCAAATGTTGCTGCGGTAGCACAAAACATTTGAAATAAATATATGGTTATTACATGTAGCAGTTCCCCTGGGTTTGCTTTCTAATAGCTAATATTTGTTTTTCCATTTGAAAAGTATTTTTATTCACATAAAAAAAAAACTATTTTCTTATTTTTACAGCTTAAGTGTCTTAGCTATGTCAAAACATAATATACATATATACTTTTTTTCTTTTTTTGGTATTATGACTGTAACAGTGTTTGTTTGA
The DNA here is from genome assembly GCA_903798115.1 of Danio jaintianensis. Classification (NCBI taxonomy): domain Eukaryota; kingdom Metazoa; phylum Chordata; class Actinopteri; order Cypriniformes; family Danionidae; genus Danio; species Danio jaintianensis. The sequence goes on along the minus strand of CAIGQV010018299.1, from coordinate 7,958,122 downwards.
TACAGGTACACCTCTCCATCACAATGAGGACTCTGTGGATATTTACTCTGGCCTGGAGAATAGCCCTAAGTGTGACGGGCACAAAGGTGGGTTTTATCAATTAATATAATTACAATTACAATATGTTGTAATTAAAAATGTAAACAATTAATTAAGTCACATTACACTGCTTTTTATGTTTGTTGATGCGGGAACATCAGTGATATGTACATGAAAACTTTCAGATTGTAATTATTCCCTTGTTCTTTTTTTAATTGGTTAAAGTTAGCACTATACGTTCTCCTCAGACCATGGAATCTATGGATATATATGAGGAAATTATTAGGGAAGAGCAAGAAGAAAAGGAAGCAACTTACAATGAGGTCTGTAGGGAAGAACATGTTTTGCTCACGCTATTGATTTGGTTATTCTTGAAAGTAAAGAAATTGACTACATTTTATCTTATTAAATTTGACAATCTGTCTTTTATTACAGTTAAAGCAAAAATTTGATGGTGCACAAAAGCAAGTTACTGAACTCTTGTCAAAGTTACAGCTACTGCAGACAAAGGTGGGTTTGTTTTAATAGTTTCCGATATATATATATATATATATATACACACTCATAACTTGTTAAACTTAGAAATATTTTTTTTATATTTAAAGAATTCAAGTTTGAGCACTGAAAACATTCTCCTGAAGAAGAACATTTGTTCTCTCATCAAGACGGCTAGAATGGAGATTGTGCGTAAGGATGAGGAGATTAGCCGACTCAGCAATAGGTAAGAGCTCCAGAACTGGTACTAAGATCAGCAAACAAATGAACTCTGGCTTGTTTGTCATTGGATGCTTTTTATGTTAAACTCACTTCCTTGTTTTTGTGTGTTGCCATCACAGGTCTGGTCGTGGAATTTATGGTCACAGTTTCCATCAATCTCAAATGGGAAGTGCCCCTGCAAACACAAGACACACTTTGAACAATTCTGCATGTTCTGTTTTAGAGTCACGAGGTGCTAGACAAGAAAAAGTTATGGATGAAGTAAATCAGCAAAAGGACAGAATCACTTCAACATCACAACCATTTGAGGTGCTCCGAAGATGCCCAAGAACTGAAAGTGAAAGTCCTCTGCACGGTCAGAATAACTTTGCTGCTAAAACTGACCGTGAGATCCTCAGTATTGAACCACAGCAAGAGTACAGACCAGTTCATCCTAACAGAACTTCAGAGAGTATAAAAAATCCCACCACGTTGTCCGATATCTTGAATTCTCCCAAAACAAAATACTCTAAAAAGAGAGTTCCAGATGAAACTACGGATTATCGATTGAGTAAGTTGAAGGACAATAACAATTGTCCCTCAAAAAAGTATGACAAGCTAGAAAAGCCACAAAAAAGTCAGGACAAAATGTGTAACCCGAAAAATAAGGACGTGTCACCGCAGAGTAAAGCGGACAGCAACTTGAGCATACCAGTAAGAATGGAAAAAGAGCTGACAAAGGATAATTCTGTGTCTAGTGAAAACAGGAATCAGCAGCCTGAGGCTCCAGTTATTCTTAAAAGTTCAGAGCAATCGAAAAGTCATTTTTCCCAGTCACACAAATCCTTGTCATCTGTTTCTTCGCACTCATCCAGAATTAAGAATGCAGCAGATGTGGAGACACAGAGTGAAGGGCACATGCATAAACAAAATGCAGAAAGAACAAGCAGAGAAACGAGACAATCTGGATTGAGCAGTACAGAATGCACTGTGGTCAATGAAGAAAGCCATACTCTAACCCACAAAGGGAAGAAAAGAGATGCGAGTGGTTCTGAAAGAAAGGAGGAGAAAAGTTCTAGTGCAGAGAGGAGGAGCAGCAAAACTGAAAGAAGCAGAGACCATGAGCAAAAGAGGCCAAAGGAGAGTGACAGGAGAAAAAGAGATGAGGGTAACATCTGCAGTAGCAGAGAAAGAAGAAGTAACAGGTCAGAGAGTAGCAGAGACTATGAGCGAAGAAGTACAAAGGGGAAGGGTAATAAAGACCAAGATAAAAGATCTACAAAACAAGTTGATGTCTCAGATAGTAGGCAAGCTATTTCTTCTCCCAAGCGTGATTCTCAACAAACGGATGTTTATAAGGAGAAATCATCAAGCAGAATTGATGAGGTTCCATCAAAAAGTAAAAGCTCTCATAGACATGACAAATCTAGAAAGATGGTGGACTTAAAATACCTCAGTAAAAATGGAAATTCTGATAAGAATTGTTTAGGAGATAAGGAAATAGAAAAGGACAGAGAAAGAAAAAGAAATGGGCATTTGGAAGAGCATCGGCTTAAGAAGCATGGAGAATCAAAAAATGTAATCAAGGATGACAGAAAGAAGTCTTCTAAAAAGCACAAAACTAGCAGAAAATGTCAAGAGATTGAGAATGGGCAGGACATACAACTTGAATCTGTTCATTTAGAATCACCATCAGTGGTAGCTGTCAGAAGCAGTCCTTGCAAACCAACTGAGGATAATAGTCCTGATAGAAAATTGAGTTTCATGGAAACACTGAACCTCACCCTGTCACCTCTTAAAAAGCAGAAACCATCTTCTCCTCCTAAAGAAGCCACTGGAGCAACATCTGAAGATGCCACCTCTCATAACAGCAGATGTTCTGATGCAGGGGAGGAATTCTTTGTCATAGATGAGTTGAAGAACAGCCAGAACAGTTTTGAGGAAATGGATGAAAACCCTGAGCCTACAAATGCAGAAGACCTTACCCGTTCTTTCAAACAGTCTGAAAATGCGTTGAATCTGTTAACAGCTGTAACCTCTGAGAAGCCCTCTACAGAAAAAATAGAAATAGTAATACAAAATGAGAAAGTCACTGAAAATCAAGAGACTGTGGACAAAGTGGCAGCCATTGTTAACACCTCAGAAGAGAAAAAAGACACATCTTCAGAAACCAAAATATTAAACAATGATTCAATTTCAATTCTAAACCTTCTCCCAAAAGAATCTCCCAATTGTGCAAGTCAGAGCCATGCTGAAGTTTCTCCAGGAACTATAGATCATGCTGTTGCTGTTTTTAATACTTCACCTACTAAAACATCAGAAGATGCAATTTCAGATAGTGTTCCTCAGTCAATAGTTGATGGCTCTCCGCAACCAGATCTTTTTGCCACTGTGTCTAAAGAGACTTCTCAGATGGAAATACAAGGAAACATGCTGCCAATGTCTAATGATATATTATTAGAATCAAATGAGTTTTGTCAGGGTGATGTGTCATTCTCTGACAAGAAACACAATAGTGCTAAGATTAATTCATCTGGGAATTCTGAAAGTTCTGTCAACATGGAAGTTTCATCTAGCACAATTTGTGCAGATCTTAATGGCCCAAGCAGTGTCATTTGTGATTTTGAACAAGTTGATTCTGTAGAAGATGATAGAGAACGGGAAATATTTGAAAACATAAGAATGATCGAAACACAGCAGACATCTGAAAATCTAAAAATATCTGAAACATCTCTTCAAAGTCCATTACGGAGTGAGAAGACTAAGGCTCCAAATGATGGCACCAGTGTTGAAAAGAAGACCATGTCATTCTCCCAGCCTGGTTTCTCAGAGCCAGATTCCACAGAGAAAGAGGAACAAATACCAAAGTCAGCAAACCCTGTTGTGTTTTGCAATGATGAAGACTCCATGATGCTTACACTAAGAAACATTAGAGTTATTCCAGAGCCAATCAGCCCTCTCACAAGCCCAGTCCGTCAGGTTAAGAAAGTACAACCTCCACTTGCTGAGAAACAACCACATGTCAAAAGTCTTAACAAAGGTGGGTGTGGGTTTTTGTTGTCTTATGTTTTTTTAATAATTATCAGAATGGCACTAGTTTGACTGATATGTATGCTTGTATAACATATGTATAGATATAGATTTTTCTGTATTATGTATGTCTTTGTTTCTTTTCAAGATCTCTCAACTGTAACAGCTGGCAGTGAGAAGGATAAAGTCAACATGGACATGAACAAGGAGAATAAGTCACCCGACTCTTCAGTCACATGTTCATCCTACAAAGTGACAAACGATGCCCTCTCAGCCAGCGGGATTGAGGAAGATGAGTTGGAAGACGGTGAGATAGTGAGTGAGAGTGAAGAAGAGGGACCTCTGTTTATCCAGACTCCACCAAGAGAAAAAGACAAATCAACCTCAGGGACTCGTACAAGTCCAAAGCTATCTGCAGTTGGGAAAAGAGTGCCCCAAAAGAAATCTTTTGTCCCTGCAAAATATCCAGAGCGAAGCAAGAGTTCAAAGTCAGCTTCTGCTAATGACAGTCCTACCTCGAGCAAGAGGCGCTTTAAAACTGTCAGCCCACCACTGAAAGCAGCAGTCTATACCTTAGATGGTTTTATGGACATGTTAGGATCTATTCGACATGAGTTGAGGAAAAAGTACATGAAGCTTCAGAAAAATGTTACCAAAACTGCCTTCTGCTGTATAGTGGATATGTCTCATGCTTCTTTTACAGAATTTATCAATGCTGTTGACTTGGATACATTGTGCTGCAAAGGTAGTGACATCAAAGTTCAACTTAATAAGATAGTTTCATCTATCATGAGCAAGGTCACCAAGAATGGCATTGTGAATCGTATCTTTGAGCAGAGAGCTGGAGACCTCAAGCAGAAGTTGTGGACATTTGTGGATGGACAGTTTGATTTTTTGTTCAAGGAATTGAAGTTGGCACTCAAAAGTGTATCTGAGCCATCCAAGACTGCATCATTTGAGAATAAAAATTCAACTCTTAAAAGAAAAGAGTTTGAAAGTGAGACAGTAGAAAAAGAACCCTTTAGCACACCTGGGCCTCTTCACACTGCCAAGAAGCCAAAAATGGACACAGGAAGTTTAATCAGAGAGGCCCTTCCACATAATTTGCCTCGAAGGGGGCTTGGGAGCAGGGGTAAAAACATAAAAGCTGTCATGAATGAAGACAATCAGCCAGCAAAATTGCCAACACCGCATAAGCTTCCTACTTCATCCTCAGAAAGGTCTGTCCAGGAAGGTACCTCTGGATCTGAGAATAGAAGCTCTTCCTATGTCCGACGTCTTTCCCATAATGGATCGATTCAAGATAAATCTGATTTTGAACTTCTCACCGAGCAGCAAACGTCAAGTTTAACCTTCAATTTGGTGTCTGACTCTCAAATGGGAGAGATATTCAAGTGTCTTTTGCAAGGATCTGATTTGCTTGAATCCAGTGTTCCTGTTGGTGAGAATACAAGTTGGCCACTCAGCACACCTCGCAAGGAAGGACTTGCATGTGAGAGCTTGATTGGATTTATGACCCCCAACAAGACCCCGTTTAAATCCATCACATCCTGGTCTTCCATTTCCCCCTACAAGTTTCCTTCAAACAGCAAAATGCTGGTAGATCCAGCAATTCTTGATGAGAGCTGCTTGTTAGAAGTTCCCTCTAATTCAGAACCATGCCAGCTTGCTCTTCAGTCAACTGTAGTCTCCCAGAGATCCTTCTCCATCTTGGCGGAAGATCTAGCCGTGTCTCTTACCATTCCCTCACCACTGAAGTCAGATAGTCACTTGAGTTTTCTACATCCTGGAACTGGACAGCCACTGTCTGCCCCAAACAGTGTCCTTAGTGCCCATTATAGTGAAGATGCTCTTCTTGATGGAGAAGATGCCACTGAGCAGGATATTCACCTTTCTCTGGACACTGACAACTCCAGTTGTGGGTCGAGTCCCAGCAGGACTTGGGAGGGTTCTGATCAATTGGGTTTTCAGTTCCAGCCCAATTTACCAATGCAGGCTGTGGTAATGGAGAGATCAAATGATCACTTCATTGTGCGTATAAGGCGGACATCCACTAGCCCAAATGAAGGGAAAGCAGTACCAACATTAGCTAAATGTCCAGAGCCATCTCTTAAGCCTAATCTCAATCTGACCCATGAGGACTTGAGTTCTGCACCTGGAGAGATGTCGACCAAAAGTCCAACCAAGATAAACGAACCCTGTCACATTTCAGAAGCAGTAGAAACTCAACCATCAAGCCAAAAATCTTCATCTGAAGGTGTTTGTGATAACACATTCTGCAACAATGCCAAGCCTGTTTCCAAAGAAGTGTGTTTCCAAAGAAGCAGTGCTCTTGAGGAAAGCAGTGCAACAGAGGTTAAAACATCAGAGAAGGTGTCAGAAAGCAACAACATTCAGAGCTCGAGTGCACCAGAATCTCAACCCAAGAGGGTGTCAAGGAAACGCAAGGAGCGCCAATCGGGATCAAAAACAAAGCGCACAAAGGTAGAAAAATCTCAACCAAAACATTCCAAGTCCAAACATAAGAAAAAGTCAAAATCCTCAAAAGAAAAAGGCTTAAAAACTGCAACACCCCCAGTCTCTCCTAGCAGCATTTCTGCTAAGAATGTAATCCGAAAGAAAGGTGAAGTGGTGGTGTCATGGACCAGGTGAGTTAACTGAAATTCCAATGCTGTTTGTGTTGTGGTTTTGTTCTTATTTTTGCACATATAATAAGTTTAATCATCCAGTTAAACAGCTTATGTCTTCTGAAGGGATGAAGATCGGGATATCCTCGTAGAACTTAAAATGAAGGGAACTTCACCCAAGACATTTGCTGCCCTGTCGAAAAAGTTGAAGAAATCAACAGAGCAGGTATGCTTTATTATAATTTTTTTTTAGATTGACTTATTGACTTGTTTTTTTAGATTGACTAATCTAACAGTTTTGTTGTAAACTAATGATTGCTTGTTTTTATTTTTGTTTACAGATTGAGGAGCGATTTTCTCAACTGATGAAGCTTTTTAAGAAGAAGGAGAAAATGGATAATTAATTGCACGAGCAAAAACTTATTGAATGGTGATACCATTACCTCCATGAACATCTAAGGAGAAAAAACAATACAATGAACATGAAAGTCAGTTTGATCGGTGACTGTTGTTAGTTAAGGGCACTTACCGCTGTAACTCACCAAGAGATCTGCAGTAAATCTCTTTTAAAGGTTTAGTTTTTCATTTAGATAACATTCAGTGTTAATAGATTATAATAAGCAGATGCCCTTTAGGCAACACATTGAAGCATTTGTTAACTTGAGAAACTGGTGCTATGTGGTCTATTCTGAATTATTCCTTAATCTGTTAAGGACATAAAACAGACAATTACATAAATAACGGTTCATAGTATTTTCAGCACACAAAGCCTTGTATGATGCCATGCTATTTACTTAATTTTCTTTATTTTTGGTCATTGAACAAAGTACTAAAGTTGCTATTTTGTTAATGCTAACCCTTTATGCAATAACAAGAAAAAGTATTTAATTAACATCACCAACTTGACTTTCATGTTGACTTTTGTGATGTTTGCAATGCCTTTTAAATCTACCTCCAAAGACTTTGTTTTTAATATCTTTGACCTAAATGCTTGTGTGCCTATGGGCCTAAACATTTAATGACTTGATTTTTCATCTGATTACGGAACGGGTTTGGTATTGCAGTAACATGGTCCTAAATATAGAGAAGGCATTTCTTCTTTGTTCGTCATTTTAATTTACACTCTTTGTTCACTGGTCACCATAAAAGAAATTTGAGATTTCCATATTAATGATATAAGTAATGTTTCAGGGATTTATCCCTTGTGTGTGTATATTTGTAAAGTTGAATAGAACTGAATTTTTTGATGACTTTTTTAAGCAATTTTATTTTTTTCTCACAGAAAGAATGTAGATGTGGGGAAATTACCATGTCTGTTATTTGGAAATACATTTTGTAAATATTTGTAAGTTCTGACAAACCTTTTGAAATAAATCTTATTTATTTAAATGCCAAGTTTTTTAGGCTAATATTTAAGTTTCTAAACAGTATTCTTTCTCAATCTGCAACTATTATTTTAGATTAGTTTATTTAAAATTATGTTTTCCATAACACATGAATTAAACAGTGTGGAAACAAATCTAAAACGCACATTATCCAATCACAATTAACCTGCTGCTGTTCAGTTGATGTATGAATTTAGTTCCTCCTATGAAATATCAACATTATGTTTATGCCTAATATTGAAATTTGTAGAGGGTATAAATGCAGTGACTTGTCGAACAATTGACAGCTCTGTAGTCAAAGCTTATATGAGATATTTAGGTCACAGTCTGTGGCCACTGTTAACCTCAATTGACCCCTGAAATCAACATTCTGTCCACATTCAGGTTACCTAAAAAACGTTAAACATTTTAGGTAAATTGATTTAAATTGAAGTTAATTTATATTTAACAATATGATTTTCAAAAGTCAAGTAACATCTATTTTAAAACATTTATTTGAAATCTATTTAAATGCTGTATTTTGCTGACTCTTGTTCTTCATCCAATATAATTGGTTCTACACTAAATGTACTGTAAATTCAATTATATATGTATAAACTAAAGGTAAAACAAATATATTCACTGTAAGTATATGAGCTGCAGCAGCAGGCAGTAATTACATCTGAATATTGAGTCTTGCGTAATTTGTTATATGAAGCTGAATGGTATCCAATTGTTAATTACCTCTCTATCTGTGCAAAGCTATTAACAGTTGGCTCACAAGGTGGTTTTCTCTTGTTACATCACCCGCAGACTACAGAAAGGCCAAAAATAGCCCTTCAAGCGTTTGACAGTGAAATCGGACATGACTCATTGATCATCATGTCTCGTCTAGATGCAAGTGTTGTATGTTCAGAGTGGAATTCTGGCTTACTGTTTACTAAATACTGCACAGTACACATTGTACGCTGCATTCTACGTTTAGCGATTGGTGAAATAATATGTATTGAACATCAAATATTTCAAGCAGCAGTAGCATTGCTGTCACATGAAATGACAATACATTTAATTCAGTGTGAAAAGAATTTACACTTTGTTTTAACTGCCAAAGTAGCTGTGAAGGAAATTGTTAATTAGTCATAGCACTAATCATAATCATGCTTTAGAAAACAAAATATCTATAACAGTCCCAAAGTTAGTATATGCAATAACCATAGATTAAAAAATCTAGCTGTCTAAATCTATATTACCATGAAGCAATCAAGAAATCCAGATTTCCTTTAGCAACAGATAATGATAAAGAACAAATTATATTGGCTGAAGTACTAGAGTCATGACTCTAGACCTGCTGAGATTAAATTAATTCATGAATGTTGACCAGATGATATAAGGGAAAGCCGATTGGAGGTGTCTCAAGAATCATAGGTAAGGTGTGTAATCATGAATCAGTATGAAGATTTAAAGCTGCTATTATCACTTGCCACACTGAAAATGGTGGGTCAAATTAAAAACAATGGATTATAATAGCATGCTAAGCTGTACACTGGCAGTAGTTGGTCACCTGTGCAATTAATTTCTGTTTGCATACTCATAAAAATACTTGTTTCGAGGTGATATAGAAGCAAAGAATTTAAGAACAGTTCTTAAAAGAAACAATTTTCACTATGGTGAAGAATGTTTTAACAATTTAAAGGAACTTTTGAGAAATGTAAAGGTTCTGTGGAGGTTAAAGTTCTTAATGAAGCCAATTAAGAACCTTTAAGAGTATACATAGTATGAGTATTGTGTAAGCACTATGATTCATATTTATTACCTGAACACTTTGACACGTTTCCAGACAGGTCATGACGTATTTTGGGATTGATGCCAACATGCTCCCTCTGACCTGCCCTCAACAGTTGTGATGCAAGTTAGCCCCCTTAGGGTACCATCCAGCCTACAGATCGATAGCAGCATTGTATGAGTTGAGTGCACAGAATAATGAGTTCATTCAACAAAGTGATGTCAACAGAGGAGTACTAATTTCTCCCATGAGTGTGAAAGACAACTGATGTTGTGGGATTTTGCTTTTAGTGTGATGGACTGATGCAACAGTTGTTCCGTGTATTCCACAAAAATGTAAGTTTCTTTTTTATATGCGTGTAAATGATCCAACCTTATTTTTGTTATTTGACCTAGTAAGGCTGAAATTATATCTGTTTGTTCCAGTTGTACTTCTATTAACCTTCACTCTTCCAGTTTTAGGCCATGTGAAAATGGGAGATTGGAACTTGCTAGGGAGTATCTTAGAGGAGGTTCACATTCACTCCACCATTGTGGGCAAAATCTGGCTTACCATTCTTTTCATTTTCCGCATGCTCGTACTTGGGGTTGCTGCAGAAGACGTATGGGATGATGAGCAAAGTGAGTTTGTGTGCAACACAGAACAGCCTGGATGCAAGAATGTCTGTTATGACCAGGCGTTCCCCATATCCCTTATCCGATACTGGGTCTTACAGATCATCTTTGTCTCCTCGCCATCTTTGGTGTACATGGGACACGCACTCTACCGGCTCCGAGCTTTGGAGAAAGAGCGGCACAAGAAGAAAGTCCAGCTGAAGGTGGAGCTGGAAGAGGCAGAGGCTTTGGAAGAGCACAAAAGAATCGAAAAAGACCTTCGGAAATTGGAGGAGCAGAAGAAAGTGAGGAAGGCCCCTCTGAGGGGTTCCTTGCTGCGCACGTACGTGTTCCATATCTTAACCAGGTCAGTGGTAGAGGTGGGATTCATAGTGGGGCAGTACATGCTCTACGGTATTGGACTGGCACCGTTGTACAAGTGTGAGCGTGATCCTTGCCCCAACAGCGTAGACTGCTTTGTTTCACGTCCGACAGAAAAGAACATCTTCATGATTTTCATGCTGGTCATTGCAGGGGTGTCATTGTCCCTCAATCTCCTGGAGATATTCCACCTTGGTGTGAAAAAGATCAAGCAGACCATATATGGATCCAAGTACAGCGACGACGACAGTATTTGCAGGTCAAAGAAAAACTCCATGGTCCAACAAGTGTGCTTCCTTACCAATTCCTCACCACAAAAACAGATGTATTTGACACACACTTCCCTTGCCATGGCACCTGATGGACAGATGGTACCTTTGCCTCTCTATATGCAGACAGCTGGTCATGTGGTGTCCAACATTAACCCTAATGGATCTGTGCAGCCTCTGAGACAGGACCGTCTTCCAAGCCAACCTGAACTTCAAGTTCTTCAACAACTGGGAACCAAAGAACGACACTCCACTTTCGACAACCGTCTGCAATCCTGCAGCAGTGAGGATTCTGGCCCCAAAGGTTCTGAACCACCAAAATATTCTCAGCAGCCCAGAGCTTCATTCAGAGCCAGTCATATAGAAATACCAGCAGCATTATGGAAACAGAGTCGCGTCAGTCAGTGTAAAGACTTCAGTGAGGAGAGTGATTCAGTGGAAAGCGGGAACTATCCTACTGCCAGGAAAGCCAGCTTCATGTCGCGGGGACTTTCAGAGAGCCCATCTGAGAGTGCAGCCTCCAAGAGTGGATCAGACACAGAGGCCAACCGTATCACTCAAGGGGAGAGTCCCCCTATGACACCACCCCCTGCAGCAGGACGGCGAATGTCAATGGTGAGCAAATGAACACAAAATTCTAGTTACATTGTGAAGTAATTACAGTAAGTACACTGTCGTTGGGCCCAAGCTTTAAGGTTTTGGACTTATGGGGTACAGAGTGTTCAAACCTTGGACATGGTATATATATATATATATATATATATATATATATATATTTATATTACACAAGGTATTTGAAAAGAGTTGTACGTCCAAATTCCTAAAATAGTAGTCCTCCTCCTAAAAGTCAATGCAAAAAGGCCCAGGATGAAACTAAATTTTTAATCTGCTGGACATTTTACTATGCCATCAACTGTACTGAAACTATTCAGCTGCTGGGTTGGTTACATATGTCTTTAATATGTCTGTACTACATTCATGCCACATATATTTATTACTTAAAATAAGTAGTTACTCAGACAGGATGGGATTTTAGATGTGGCGTAGTTGTTATGAGCATAGTCAACATTCATTCATTCATTTTCTTTTCGGCTTAGTCCCTTTATTAATCTGGGGTCGCCACAGCGGAATGAACCACCAAGTTATCCAGCATATGTTTTATGCAGCGGATGCCCTTCCAGCTGCAACCCATCACTGGGAAACATCCATACACACTCATTTCCACACATACACTAAGGACAATTTAGCCTACCCAATTCACCTATACCACATGTTTTTTGACTTTTGGGGGAAACCAGAGCACCCGGAGGAAACCCATGCGAACACTGGGAGAACATGCAAACTCCACACAGAAACGCCAACTGACCCAGCCGAGGCTCGAACCAGCAACCTTCTTGCTGAGAGGCGACAGTGCTACCCGCTGTGCCACCGTGCAGCCCTTGGCATTTGCCATTGCAATGCAAATGTTTTAACTGCTGTCCAATTACTATTGTATTTTTTCTTCAATGACAAAATTAACTTATTCATGATTTTGTAAATGAAATGCTGACTATGGGGCGTCACGGTGGTGCAGTGGGTAGCACGTTCGCCTCACAGCAAGAAGGTCGCTGGTTCGAGCCTCGGCTGGGTCAGTTGGCGTTTCTGTGTGGAGTTTGCATGTTCTCCCCGTGTTCACGTGGGTTTCCTCCGGGTGCTCCGGTTTCCCCTACAAGTCCAAAGACATGTGGTATAGGTGAATTGGGTAAGCTAAATTGTCTGTAGTGTATATGTGTGAATGAGTGTGTATGGGTGTTTTCCAGTGATGGGTTGCAGCTGGAAGGGCATCCGCTGCGTAAAACATATGCTGAATAAGTTGGCAGTTCATTCCGCTGTGGCGGATTAATAATCTGTGGACCCCAGATTAATAAAGGGACTAAGCCGAAAAGAAAATGAATGAATGAATGAATGGCAAATGCCATTTTCACAGGCTAAAATTGAAGTAAAACTTACTATAATTACTATATAACATACTGATTAAATTGAAAGGATATTTTGGTCAAAGACAAATACTGAGCAGAAAAAGTTATAATAATATATAACAGAATATATTATAGAAATATATAATATAGCATATATAAATATATAATAGAATAAGCATATAAATAAATAACACCATGCAGCCATAGTTTGTATAATCTTAAGTAAACTTGCACTGTGCCGTGATGGTGTATTGTAGATTTAGAAGATGGATCTGTAGGCTAATGATTCATACAATAAATATTAATTATTTCATTGTTTTTGTTTTTTTTGTTTTTTTTCAGAGCATGATCCTGGAACTTTCTTCAATAATGAAAAAGTGACATTAGGGAGACTGAAGTATCAGCTGTCTTCTAAGCAGATAGCAGGAATGGATATTGTAATTATGGAAACATTCACAGTACTTGTAGCATTTCTGGTTTTAACATGTCAATAACAGTTTAACATGAGCATGAATGTGATGTTTTGCATCAAATTTATGACAAAGCTCAAAGAGCGATCGATGGATATCTATCATATTAAAATCAGTTTTTAGAAATGTGAATTGACTGAAGACATTTCATTGAATTAATTAGGTCTGGTCCTTTGTACAATTTTTATATAGTGCTGATTATCAGTGAATATGTTTGAATCAGTTGTTTTTTTTGTTTTTTAATTGTTGGTCCTTTTTTTATTTTGTTTTATGTTTTAAATCACCTGTTGCTAGCATCTTCTATGTAATAAAGTGCTTTTGTATTCACTGCAATATTCAGAACTTTTTTCCTTAATATTTAATAATTATTTAATTATTGTATATCAATACAATAGCTTAGCTTAGAAACTGTATATATTGTATATATTTATGTATATCAAATATTTGTTTGTTTCTTCAAACTGTTTTATTCGTACAGTCTGCTATAATTCGATACTCGGTACCAGCGGGAATTGGGGGTGGGGGGAGTGAATGACCAGCACTCTCCACCACCCTCAATACCACGACTGAGGTGAGTCCCTTGAGCAAGGCACCGTTCCCCCCAACTGCTCCCCGGGCGCCGCAGCATGGCTGCCCACTGCTCCGGGTGTGTGTTCACGGTATGTGTGTGTTCACTAACTGTGTGTGTGCACTTGGATGGGTTAAATGCAGAGCACAAATTCCAAGTATGGGACACCATACTTGGCCACACTACACTTCACTTCACTATAAAGTAGCCTGTCCTACTGTATGCGAGTTCAAAAACAAGGTATACTGCCATCTGGTGGCGAACTAAATATAAAAACCGTTGACCTTTAACGCTACATTGTACAGCAGCAATGTGTTCCAGTCTCTTGCGATTATAGTATGTATGTTGACATTATAGATGTCTTTTGTCAGCGCATTTCAAAGTTAGCTGAGTTTCTGTCAGTGGCAGCATCATTCAGAAAAACCGACAGAGTATTCAATGCGGCGGGAGAAATGGGGAGGAAAGATCTGAGTGACTTCGACAAGTGCAAAATTGTTACGGCAACGGCAGATTATCTCTGAAACGGCAAGGCTTGAGGGTTTATCCCAGTCAGAAATGGTGAGAATTTATCAATCTTCTTATTCTGTTTGCTCCGAGTTCTGATATAAAGTAATTTTTTCTGATGTCTGTGGGAGACTTCTCTTGCGTGTTTTGGTAAGTCACACTTTTACAACAGGGTATTTTTTTATTTTTTTTAAGTAATTTGACATGATTTTATACAGGCCTAGTTGTTTAAAACAGTTTTTTTTTGTTTGACTTTTAAATAAATAGAGACATTATTTTTTTATACTTTACCATACACTTTACCATCACTGTAAATATAGGTTGTCCATTTATAGTAATTTACAGGTAGCCTACTTAACATTTATTCAGAAGGTTTTTAGAAAGAGTCTCAAAAGGCATTCCCCCTTAGTATTACACAAAAAGAGCTAAACACAAATCATATATCCTAGATCAGGGGCTCACCAACCCTGTTCCTGGAGTGCTGTCTTCCTGCAGCTCCTCCAACCCTCATCAAACACACCTGAACCAATTAATAGGACCTGAAGCAGCGCTTGATAATTGCAGGCAGGTGTGTTTGGTCAGGGTTGCATCTGAAATCTGCAGGAAGACAGCACTCCAGGAACAGAGTTGGTGACCCCTGTCCTAGGTGCTATTGGTTAAGAATAATAGCTGATGATTTATGATACACTTGCTATTTGCTTGTAGCGGATGGGAATGTGAGAAAACATAACTTTGAAACCCAAAGATAAAAGATCTGTCATCCTTTACTCACCCTCCTCTTGTTCCAAATCAGTTTGAGTTTCTTTATTCTGTTGAAGACAAAAGAATACATTTATATAAAACTGGAAACCTATTTCATAAGTCAGTATATTTTCCATTTTTCTTTAAATATATATTTTTTGTGTTCAACAGAAAAGAGAAACTACAGTTTTGTGTAAATGCTAGATTTGGGGTATTCTTAACAAACATTTCCTGTAGCCCTAAACTAAAACACATTGTAATGTTTATAAAACTCCTGTAATATTAAGACAGCAGCACATTGTGTCTTATTTTTAGTGTAGCAATAACTTGCCAATACAGTTTTTTTTTTAAAAACCATCGTTGTTCAGAATATGAACAAGGTTAATAAGAAAATAATTAACATGCAACATGGTGAAAATGTGCTTGCATGGGAATTGCAACACAGACAGCAGGTATCCAGAAAGGCTGGGCAATATACAATTTAATTCTTTCCTGGCCAAAACTTAGAAAAGTGTATGAAAGGGATACGTTTGTCAATCAATACTGCCACTTGCTGAACAAATGACTCAAAATGCGGGGATCGAGACTGAACTAATCTTTTCTGTTATTGGACTGCCAATTTTAGTTTATGGAGATGTGACATGTGACATTGCAAAAGAACTACCTGAGGATGACAGGTGAGATGAGTTAACTCAAACCGCATAGCCTGGAGACACATTTAAACAATGAATTATTCTTTACTGTCTCTTATAATTCCAGATGCATTAGTGTTTTGTCTTGTTCTCAACTTCCCATCACTCTACTTGTAGGCTATAGCTTCAATAGTTTTTTGTTTGCTTTCATTTTGAGTTACTCTCACATCTTGAATATATCCGTCATGGATATTGCAGACCTTTATGTCTGCTTCTGTCTGAAATCAGTTTGTCATTTTTGCAGAAATTATTCACTATTTCCCAGGGGAGTGCACAAATTGATAGGAGAGTGCCATGGCTGCACTGAAAGCTTGTCGGACAGTGAGAAGTGGAGCGCGGCTTGCGAAGGATCAATAAATATTTTCTTTTTGGTGAAGGGCAGATATATAGAGCATAAATGATTTAGACAGCATAGCCTAAATATGCATTACACTTTGTCATAAAATTGCAGCTCCACCATGTAGCCTGTGTACCATGTGCCTGTTGTTTTTAACAGTAAGTGTTTACATTATTGATTGAATTAGTTTTTTAATTTTAAGTAATTGACATAAAAGGAATCACATATATAATTACAGTAATAAGGAAAAAAATGGGCATACAAAAATGAAAAATTTTACCCTTAATGGAAAGACTTTATAAAAATGTTTTAGTAAGTATGACCCTGTTTTATACGCACTAATTTAACAACGAATGGAGAAACAAGCAAGGGCAACAAAACGTACATGATATGTTTCTTTATTTCATAAACAGAAATGGTGTCTAGACAAAATCTGTCATTTATATAACACTAGCAATTGAAATGCATGAAAATGAGTCCTGCACAATACCGTATGTACAATGTTTTTTAAGTCATTAAATTCATTAGGGTCATGTAGCATTTCAAAATGAAAAAAAAGTAAAAATTCTTAGTACAGAATAAGCAAAGAAACAGCTACCTCAAATCGACAATATTAACACAAAACGGTCTTCTAGAAAAAAATGCGATAACGAGTCAGAAAGAGAGAGAGAGAGAGAGAGAGAGAGAGAGAGAGAGAGAGAAAAAACAACTCGTGTGACTACCAGCCAAAGAGCTATTCCATTAAAAATGATGCACCAAAATCTACCAATACAATAATCCATATAATCTGTGTAAAAAGCATGTAGAAAAAACACCTGATGCAGTTTGCTGATACAGTCATTGACCAGTAATGAGAGGTATGAAGGATTTCACAGGTAGATAAGTGTGAGAGAGAGAGAGAGAGAGAGTCCGCTCTGCTAGCCGAAACATGGGGGCACACAGCCCCTGCATACACACTTCACTTGAATGTGAACTATGGCCTCTGGAAGTTCTAAGGCAAAGTTGGAGGTGCACTTTGTAATCATGGTACACTGGAGCATCCCCATCGGGCAAAAAAAGACAACTTGAGGAAAAAGGAGCATAGTTATCAAACGGCCATTTTTCTGTTCGCTTGTAAAAATGTACAAAACAAAGAGACAGAATGCGAAATTCGAACGAGCCTCACGATTTCTATGTACATGGCAAAATTCTCGTAAAACACGATACCTTTTTTTTGTAAACATTTTGCCTTTTTCTTGCGCCGTTTTCATTCCGAATACCAAATGTTTTATAAAGTTAAGCAAATTGTGAAAAAGGCAAGTTTTTGAGCAACCCTTTGGAACGCCAGTGTTCATATTTCAGAGAAGCAGCACGAACAAAACAAACCGACCGACACCAAATGAGAGCTTACGTAGATGAAGAGATGTAGGGTGTTTTCTAGTACAGTATTGGTTCTCAATACATTTACTCAAGCTTAAAATACGCATCCTTTGCGGATGGAAAGCTTAAAAGATTAGCTGCAGCAGCCAATTTACAGACAAAAAAAACTAATTGCTGGATTTTTATTTGAGACATTAAGTAGCCCTTGTTGGGTTTTCATCTAAAATAATTGTGCAAATCTAGTTCGATTTCTCTATGCACCAATGAATTTTTAGCTTAGAAACTATAACAAAAAAATAAAATAAATCATACTACCCACCCATTAGCTTTATAAGAGAAGACACAAAAATGCAAGACAAAAATATGCCAAGAACGAAAGCTGAGCTCACCAGCTACCATCAACCAAATAATAACAATAAAAAAACAAACAAAACGTTGGCACGCACCCTGAGACAAGATACAAGAGCAACCACAAATCCGATACGAAAATAAAACCTCTGTAAAACAACAAAAACTAGCAGAAGTGTTGTCGAGAGGAGAGCTGATAAGCTTATTTGACCTGTGAGGCTTTCGGTGACCAGGACGAACCCTTGAAGTCACAGTGGAGGCAAACATGATGCAGCTTTTAATAACAGAGGCTAACAGAGGTCAGAAATCCAATCCGTGTCACCAGACTCCCAGTTTCTGCATCCAAACGTCGGCCTGAACCAAAGCATCCCCAGGCTCTTAAGGCCAAGTGTGCAAGCGTGAGGAGTCGGCCGTATATATCACATACGGCCCAGAAAAACACAACAAATACATTGCTATGCGAGGAACATAAAGAAAAGCAAATGTTTTTGGATCGCCTTGATGCAGGTGTGACCTTTTGTTTTTGTTTCCAGAAATGTGAAAATTGTGGACAGAGATCCTCAAGTGTATACGACAGTGTGCTTGTTTAGTGGAAGGTCATGCATTCCACACTTCGTTATTCATTATTTCTACAACAACAAATAAGAAAAAAATGCATCATTATAGGGATGATTTGCATATGTGTGCACAAATGTCCACTTGGACCCATAAATCTTTAGTTCTAGTCTTGTACCTGATTACAATTTAGAAATAGCAAATACTGTTTCAATTTCTTTAGAAAAAGAGAAAGAGAGAAAGAGAAAAAGAACAGATCCACAATGAAAAACAACAGCACAACTATCCATCACAACACCTCTAGATTCTACATCCCTAGGAGAGACCCAGTGTGGCGCGTTTGTGTGTGTGTGTGTGCGTGTGTGTGCGTGTACGTGTGTGTGTGTGTGTGCTTGCATACGAAGTGGGGTGGGGGATGTATAACAACTCGCAAATACACAAGCACGCACATGTAGAGCTCTAGGGGTCATTTAAATAATATAGAACTATGTCAAACGATTGACATTCCCAACCTATTGGGAGATCCAGGTTTTTAAAGAAAAATGCTTTTAGTTTTTGCTCAACTAAACCAGAGTCAACTTTTCTGGATTTCAATCGTTTCTTTCATTTTGGCCTACAGTTTTGAGGCAAAGAAACTCTAAACAAACTATATAAAATATACAGTCAGCATGCAATCCCATTAGTATGGATATATGTGTCTAACAAATGTACAATAAAGAGAAATATAGGACAACTTTAAGGAATGGGCTTACTCCATTCAATTCAGATCTGATTTTTACAGCTCTCTAGGGGTGCGTTCTCACTTGGCAGGTTTGGTTCTTTTAAAATGAATGGTGCACACCAAACAAGTGGACTGAGGATCCTACAAAAATGGGTCTTGGTCCACTTGCAAATAAACTCTTGGTTGAATGCAACACAGATTGTAAGTGAACCAGGACTACGTGTCACAATTATTTGGGCTGGACCAAAATAACCAACCTACAAGTGTGAACACACTATAAAGCAGCTTTTTAGTGTATTCCATAAATATGCGATTTGAACACTTCATCATCTTGTTTTTTTATTTAAATGAACTTGAAAACGTTCTTTATAAGATATTGTGTCTTTAAAGATCATCAGCCAAGAGAGACACTTTTAAGTGTTCACATTAAGTGCTTCAATTTCAGACTTTTTAGGGTTCTGAAAAAGAAATCGTTACCCTTTCAGAAGTGCTGAACAATCAAAGAGTGCTGAAGGAGGGAAAACAAATTGGAGTTCAACATCATTTCCGCTCTGTAAAATGGGCCAAAACTGAAAGGGGTGTTAAAGATAACACTGTTCGCAGGTGTCCGTGAGCACACTGTAAATACTGATAAGAGCACGTTTTCACATTTAAAGAAGAACAGCTCACCACTACGCACACCGTTTACATCCAAATCACATGCAAGGGGGTCTATGCGCTGCACCAGGGGGTCGTATGCGAGCGTGTGTGTGCATGCGTGAGTGTAAGAATGCTAGTTTCCTGAGTTTAAGCACATCCATCGTCATGGGGAATTCATTCGAGACAGGAAACAGCAACGATTTTCCCTTCGTGACAAAAAGGTGCTTGATAAAACCCCAGAGAAAAGAAAGAAAAGAAAACCAAAAACAGAAAACAAAGGCGAAAGTTACTACCTGTACAATATTACCTAGTCCATCTCCATGCACCGTACTATTTACAATACGCTTTCTGTCGAGCAAGCACTTCTCGAAAACATCCAATGGTATAGTATTGCTGACGCAAAAAGGTGGCCAAAACTATGATGCGAATCTTCTCCGTCGTACTTTATTTTGTATCAGTGCTGTGGAAGGCAAAGGAGGAATGTTTTTAGATACCACCGTCTGTACAAATTACGTGTTGCAGTACACAGACACTACAAACGCATGATGCAGAAGACATTTTTGCATATGGACATTTACAGTCTAGCTGCTGTAGAAAAAAAAATCTGTATTATTTTTTTTCGTGTATACTGAACATTCAGAATATTTCCTGAGTTTGAATTTACTGTGACAAGGGCCACAAAGAGAAAGAGAAGAGAGAGGGAGATTTAGAGGTAGAGGGCAGGAAGAGCGAATGGAGGTGGAGAGGGAAGAAAGAGACAAAAAGAGAGCAAAAAGCTGCTGCTAGGTCCGTAGAGGTCTGAATTTGAGATGTGGTCAGCGCCCATCCCAACTGAATGGACTGTAATTGGAAACAGACAGTGTCGCCACTGTCTTGGAAAGGTGTAGCACCATCGTGAAGTTCTGTGAGAAGGTCTCAGCCACTCTGCCATGGCTGAACGAGACAGAACCTGGAGAACAGTATTGCTGCTGTTAAGACAACTGTAGTGTCAACCTTTGTTTAAAAAAAATACAATAAAAATACATAA
>CAIGQV010018299.1:7912571-7923705 GCA_903798115.1 Danio jaintianensis | reverse complement strand
ACACACACACACACACACACACACACACACACACACACACACACACAGAGAGGCTCATCTGCCCACTGGCAACACAACAGCGCCAATCAGTCAGTGCTGAGAGGAAGCTGCTGACTCGTAATCTTTGTGGGGGATGGTGTGTGAGTGTGTGCGTGTGCTAGTGTGTGCATTGTATGTGTGTGTACAGTGTGCGGGTGTGGGGGAGGATCATATGCAGACGGTGCGTGTGTGTGTGCAGGGAATGATCATGGTTCTTTGATAGGAAGTGTGTCCACTTATTAGAGAAAAATGTTATTCATTTCTTTTTACTTTATCGAATTTGTAACCATATCGAACAGGTTTTATAAAGACTTTTGAATGAATTAATATATAACATGATGTAATAGTAAATCAATATTCTATGAATGGCAATTTTATTATTTTATATTATAATGCTTTAGTAAAAAGATATGTATTTGGCAGAATTTTGCTTAAAATGAAAGTGATTCAATATTCTTGTGTTCATTTAAAAAGAAACAACCATTTATTTGAAATGTTGTAATAATTACAAATGATAAATACTGCAATAGCACGTCACAATATAGTAATAACATAGAATTAACATTCAAAAATAATAATTAAATATTGTTAAAATAGTTTTAGTTATTTAAGTTATTACTGTTTAAAAAAACTATTTTTCAAAACAGACTTTGAACTTTAAATACATAAGGCATTAAAACTTGTGTTCATTTATTGAGAAACAGAATAGAAAACATGCATTTAAGTAACATTTAGGATGTTAAATGCACTTAATTCACAGTCTACAAATAATACTGAACATCACCAGAAAGCTGAGAAATATCTCTTCAATATTTAATGGCCAGCTCTGTGGTTGGCTCAGATGCAATCAAAGCTGCCAATTTGTGACAAAGTTGGAGACAGACATTGATGTTGGAAGGTGTGAAGGTATGAAGAGTCTATGCCTGACAAACAGCTCTCTCTGCTGGGGGAAAAACTGCTGAAACGTGTTTTTAAGCTGACATCAGCAGACACAGGCTGCAGCGGCAGCATCGGCCACACCATCTGTGACTGCTACTACAAGTGTCTCTACAACACACAGCCATCAACCTGACGGAGAGAGAGAGGTGTGCTGTGTGCACAAAAGAAAAGAAAGAAGCCAAAAGATGGAAAAGGAGCAAGACAATGAAGAACACAAAGAGATGGAAATGTGAAAACAAAGAGAAGGAATAAAAAGGTTGAAAGGTTATAATTAAAATAGGGTGGGGGATGGGTGATATGGTCTGAGACAAAGGCTTGGATGGATTATATCGTAAAAATTAAAATTCCTTAATTTTTTTACTCACTCTCAACCTATGATAAAAGTATGAAATGAACATCTTAAAAACCCACTTTTTCCCCAGTTGTTTTTTTTAAAAGATAGAACCATTAAAACATGTTACACATCTCATGTTCTGTCATTTTGTACCCAGGTATTGAGTACAATTATATACCCTTTGTAAAATTAGCTATAAAGGTGTATTAGTGTAATTGTTTTATTTTTTATTTTATAAAATAATTGATAATAAAGTTATTTTGGTTTGTAAAAATCAGTGCTTTGTCCTTAACTCGCAGCAGCAAAATGTAGCTTTTAAATCTAAAAATTCTGAAAATCTTTTCAAAATAAATTTTCTTTAAGCAATACTTAAATTGTGTTCATATAATTTGGTTAGAAATGTATATGTTCATAAATTAATATGCTCATACATTTCATAACGGTTTTTGAGCAAATTTATGTTAAAAATAATTGGGAATTAATAAAAGTTTTTTTATCCACTTTTCTGTTCTTATAGATTTCCCACAACTTAACAATTATATAGCTTTGGCTCATGTGCAATTAAGAAAAATAGAATACAGTAAAAAGACAAAGGCAGTTCTAACATGCAATAACATGGTAATAAAAAAATGAAAGTTTATTCCACATCAACTATGGACGAAAATTTCCATTGACCATTAAATCTGATTAAAATACAGTTTTAGGTGATAAGTATAAGTTATAACTGTCTGAAAGTAATGTGTGGTGAAAAAGAACATTTTAGGTTCCACAGAGCAACTTTCAGTGAACAGTTTTTAAACGATCCCTTTTTTCTTTTTCTTAGAACTTTTTAAAAATCCGAAGAACATTTTTCCACTATAGAGGGTTCTGAGCAATTAAAAGGTTCAATGGAAGGTTGTTTGTCTAACCGTGAATGCCAATAAAAACCTTTATTTTCAGAGTGCAGTGAGCTGTCAACCATTGTGAATGAATCATTAATTTAGTGTGTCAGTAAGTAGTTCACTCTGATTCATGAAGAATCATTCATGATCAAACAGGTTAGAAAAAAACACTACATTTTAAAACTCTGACATTTTAAAGATCCGATCCTAGTGATTTGTTCATAAAACCGACACGAGGGTGAGTAAATGAAGACAGAAATCCCCCTTTTGGATGAACCACTCTTTTAACCGTGCAGCAAACAACAAAGGGGAAGAAAAAAAGGTGCTCAAGGAAGAGGAAAAATAAAGCAGTATCGCGGCTCACTGGGGATAGACTTTGACATATAAGCCACTGGACCTGTTAACAACATTTATTATTGTGGGAAACAGACAAAGGAGCAAATTTATCTCCACGACAGATCTGGGCTATTTATGCTAATACAGACTACAGAATATTCTCCTTCACCGGGGCCTCAAAAGGGTCATATTGTTACAAAGCAGGAAATTACAAGAATTGTACATCATACAGCCTGACAACTCCTGACTATTTGGGAATTGTGCCAAGCGATTCCTTCCATAAAAAGGTCAGGGAAAGCTATAAAGCCCTCACACCTGCCCTCTCGTTCATTCATTCCCTCTCTCTTTGATCTTCTGCCTTTCCCCTCTCAGCAGCCGAGACGGCTAATTTATGGAAATTCGATCCAGCAAATTCCTGCATGTCATGAATGTTAATGAGGCAAAGATCCGCATGACAATGGAGAGAACGCTTTACAGGGTGTCTGAAAAAAATACCAAACCTCTGCTGAAGACAGGACGTGTGCAATATGAAATCTGCTGACTAACCTGCCATTAAACTCCACATGCAGCCACAGACAAATGAGCAACACAAAGTCACACTCGCGCTGAAGGGGAATACGTGGGGCCACGGTAAGGCAATTAATGGCTGTGCTTCAAAACCTACTGAGACAGCATTTTTGGACATTGTTTGAACACTATGCCTAGAAAGGCAGATAAGTATCCAATCACAGACCATCAGAAATATTAATGAACTATATATATTAAGATGACAGTATGCAATTTGAGCTTTTTAACACTGCATTAAAGGAAGAAAAAAATGTCTGAATTGTCTGAATCTGAACAGATTTTTCTTTTTGAAGCAACTGTCCTGAAATCAAAATGGAAAAAAGTATTACTTTTAGCAAAGGGATATGTAAATGCATTTCTAAGAACAAGTTAAATTTTATAAAATGATATTTAATGACATTATACATTAAATTTAATATTTCTTCTTTTATTTTACTTCTGTTTATCCTATTTTGTTATAGATCTTATACAGTACATCAATAACGCATAAACAACTTATAAATAAACAACTGTTTGTTATTTAATGAACTGATGTTTATAAATCTTTGTGTTGTAAGTGCCCAAATTCATTGTATAATCCATAACATCTCAGACGTGCACACCCACAATGTCACAAGCAGACACTCAGATGGGTAAACGCTTGACAGATTTAGAGTCAGCCCTCCCTAGTGCGATGGATTAAATCAGATACTCTACTGGCTAATCCTCTCAAAGTGAGGTTTACGGTACACAACCAGACAGAGAAAAGGACACGACCTCGTCGTCCTTAAGAGCTGGACATCGCTCAGTCTTTTGGCCTTTAAGGCTCTTTCACTCTTTGTTTCCCCTCTCCAGTAATTTCTCTTCTCACTCAGATTTCTCTTGAACAGACGGACTTCCTCTCTTTCTGGCTTTCCCTCTGTGATCACTTCCCCGGCTGTGATAGAAGACAGA
This sequence comes from Danio jaintianensis, assembly GCA_903798115.1. NCBI lineage: Eukaryota > Metazoa > Chordata > Actinopteri > Cypriniformes > Danionidae > Danio > Danio jaintianensis. The sequence goes on along the minus strand of CAIGQV010018299.1, from coordinate 7,919,676 downwards.
TCTCCCTCCATCTGTATGAAAGGCTGCACATGTGCGATAGTCTGCTGATTTCTGTATTGCTGTTATTTCCTCTCTGACCCACTCTATCCCTCAGGATTACCCCTCGACTACCCCAGCAGGGTCCTGACCTCCTCCAAAGCCTCTCACTATGTGTGTATATTTGTGGATATCACCTATTAACCATAACACCTGTTAAACATTTCCTCCAAACGTGACATTGTCTGTATACTGTCATGATGTAGTTCAACCAGTGAGATGTCTGAAAAGCCTGTTTGGAAACAGTAAAATCAGTTTTGTATCAGTAGGGGCACAATAAGTAATAATAAGTAATACATTAGGTATTATAATATATTTTTTTATATATTACAGTATATATTAATTTGTTTTGTGTATATTATGTAAGGAATACGGTACATCTAGCCTGTTGGTATTGCAATATAAACCCCATAAAGGGTTGAGCAGGGTCTTTTATCACCCTGAAGGGATTTATTTTGCAATAACAACCAGCTTGATGTGGATTATCCTGGTTATTATACCTTCCGCATAAGTAATTATTTGGCCACAAAATATTTACTGTAAAAACGCTGTGTTAAAAACTGTTAATTGGTTAACAGTAAATTTCTATATACATTGAATATGATTTGATGTAATTTTATAGTAAATGTCTCTTAAACTGACAGTTTTATGATGTCAATACAATCCCAGAATTCCCCATGTGACACAAATTTCATGTTTTTTTTTCATGTAAATAAATAAATTTTTTACTTGCTCAGCTTGTGGACAATATAGGCTTGCATATTAACACTGTAACACTGTTTTTATTGTAAATGTAATTTAAATTAGTAAAACATAAAATGTTGCTACCTTGCATTTTACAGTAAAATGTTTACAATTCTGGCATCCACAGCTTTTAGTTTCTATATTAGTAGTAGATCTTTATAGCGATTGACCAATCAGAATCAAGTATTCCAGAGAGATGTCTAATAAACAGGCCCAGATGGAATCTGCGTGCGCAGAAATATGCAGATTTTTTAGCCTATCGTCGAGTCTATTATCTACATTTGGAAATGTGTGCAAATATATATATTAGGTTTTTATAATATATTTCAGTACCATTACTGAATAATATGCTAAATGTTTATATGATTTATTCACAATACAGTTTGTAAAGTAATATTTTCTATCTTTTAGCAGATAATGCATATTATATGAAAGACTTGTTTACCATACAAATGGATCTAAATGGATTTGAAGTTAAGAATTTTAAGTTATAATAAAAAGTTATTTTTTATTTTATTTAATATGTTAAGTTTTTAATTACTATACCGTCAGAATCATTTAGCACAATCCTGCAGATCGTTTATAATGTTCTGCACAGAAATAGCAAGTCTGGCCCTGCTAATAACGAATGTAATCAAAAATCGAATCTTATTGAACAGAAATAGTGTCACCTACATTACATTATCTACTATTTCTCATAGTATAGGGCAAAACCTTACAGGAACAGAAAGTGTGCTAAATTTCTGTAGAGCCCAAGGGAAGGAAATCTCTATAAATTCATCAGCCCATACTAAGGAGAAATGGAGCGTCCCTCCCAACAGCCCCTTTGGAAGTACAGTTTCACAGAGCTGGTGTTTTGAGGAATGAGGATATTTTGCAACTCACTGTACTAGGGGTTGTGTTATGAATACGTGTTTTGCTGAGTATGTGTGTATGTGTTGGGGTTTGAGAGTGTTGCTATAGTTCTGAACTTAATGTGGTTGCTGTTCACAAGTGGCTCCATGTGGAGGACTGTAAACTTTATAACAGGAGGTGGTTTGAGGTCGCTCTACAGACTTGTGCTGAATCAGACTCGCTGAGACAGACACATAAACATACAGACACAGACCGACGCTGGCTGTCTAAAGCAATGCTGAATCACAGTGACACAGCTGCGGTGCTCAGCTGCGGGACTTCAGTATGCACACACACACACACACACGCACGCACACGTACACACACACACACACTCTGGAATAAATCAATAGTCAAGTTTAATCAAGCTGTGAAGTAGATTACGTAAGTTGCACTTGACAATAAACAGAATGTGGCAAAACAGGTAATAAAGTGCTCCAATTATGCTATTTTAAAACGTTCTTTAATAATTACATCCATCTAAACGTGTTAATTAACTTATAATTAGGCTCTTGTTGCTGTTAATTGCTGAAGCTTATACCACGGTAAACAGTATTTTCACAATATTGACCTACTGTAAGCTAAAAAACTTTAGCTGGTATGATAACTAAAAATACTTAGTACATTATTAGTGTAATTGCATTTAATTAAACAAATGTGACTTGTAATCAGATCATGACTACGATTTTAACATGGTATTAGCCATAACTAACAAGATAACATCAAAAGCTTTTGTAATCATGAGTTTGGTTAAATTAACTGATGTTAAGCCTTATTGCACAGTGATAACATATACAATCCTATAAATATGTAGTGGTAGGCCAGGTTAATATGTGTAATTGGTCATTTTTTTAACTGTTAAGCTAACCAAATAAATCTCCAAGCATTTACAATACAGCATGAATATCCTTAAAAAATAACTCTAAAGGTTTCAATAATAAATTATTCATGGTATTTTAAAGTGCATGTTCATTATCACAATATATTGAATTATTGAAAATCGTCATGTCTTCTTATAATATATATTTCAGCATCAGATCATTTCCCACAGAGTCTGAAAAACGATTCATTCAAGTCTCACTAAACCCCTATGTCTTCCTTACTTCAAACACATGATTTAGATCATCAGCTCGTTAAGAGAGATCCATGAACTGATTCCTGTCTGTCGAATAAGAGAGACATGCAAAATGTGCAGGGGGGGGCGAGGACCGTAACTGAGAATCGCTGCTATACAGTAACAATTACAATGGTTTAACTTGGTTGTCAATTCAACTGTGAGCCCTCGTCCTCTAGAAGTGCATGCAAAGTGGATTTGCTTTTGTATGGAAAGCAGCATATTCTCAACATGTCAACAACACAAAACAACCTCTTCTTGGCCTTAAATATAACCACAGTGCTTATAGGCAGCAAATGAAGGCGTTATACTAATTTGTTACAATCCTATGTAGGCTTGTGCAGGAATTAAGTTTGGAATTACTGGAAACTCTTTTCGGGGAGTTCAGATTTCTTTTGGTGAACAGTAGTAGCTTAATTTATTATCCTTATATCATTGAAACTTTGATAATACAACATAATGGGGGACAAAATTGAACTGTAATAGTTCATATGAAAGTCAATCAATTTTTTTAGTATAATAACTGAGGCTCAAGATGGTGGCAGTAGCAACTAAACAAAAGCAAGTGAATCAATCCATGACCTGACATGAGAGATGTGTAACATGGTTTCTTTTACTGAGATGATCCAAATGAAACACTGTTGTCATGGACGATGGTGAATATTAGACTGATAATATTAATAATAGATTAAAACAGTCAGGGTCAGAGCCCTTGGTTCCGGGAAGGATTTTTTTTTCCATAGGGATTTTAAAATAAAACGTTTGTTGCAGAGTTATAAGCCAAGAACCAAACCAACCATCTAAAAAATAAAAATCCCAACATTAAAAATTAAGATTTAAAGCCAAAAAAAGTATTTGAAAATGAGACAAAAAAAACAAAAAGAAGACTTTCTCTAAAAAAAAATCATGGCTAATGTAGTTTTAATCCAAAATTCAACTGTTGATCGCGATTATTGAATTATCTTTCTAATTCATTCTCAGTAGGCTGGGTAGGTCTTGAAGGTTCATGAGGTAACGTTCAAAATAAATTCCCCTACGGAGATAATAATAGGAGTTCGGTTTTAGTTCTGCACCAGAGTGTAGTACTCTCTTTGAAAATATCAGATTGCTGAATGATGTGGTTAACCAGCCAAAATCCAGCATTTTTTGGAGATATGTGTGAAACTAAGTTATAGAGTGTTGAATGATGGTTTTATTACATGACAGCTCTAAAGCAATGCATGAGTCACAAGAGGAGCTGGGAAAGAAAAAAAAACATTATTGCGTGTCAGAATAATACAAAAAAGAGAATTACTTGAATCAGCAGAGGTTACAATGTTATAGCAAATTAAACGATTAAGGAATATAATAGAAGGAAACGTGAATCAGTTTCCTTTGAAAATTACAGTCACACTTAATACTGTTTGTGCTGAACTGCATCTAGATGGTGAGCGAAATGAAAGCGAACGTGGGGGAGATTTAAGCTGACAGACTTAACACTTACACACGGTTTCATCATTCGATGGATGGCTATTCATACTGGGTGCTGACACTGCACACCTTGTAAAGAGCCAGTTAATAAGAGTGATTCTCACCCATGTATCCAGTGGATCTCTGCCAATGTACCTGGCAGCCATCTTGATAATATACCTAGGCAGATTTTTATGTCATTAATTAGCATTTCATTTGCAATACAAGTGCAGACCTGTCTCGCAGTTCACCAAGATTACAGCAATATATTTTAAATATGCAATAAAATCTGACATTAGTAAGATACATTTACAGTTCAGAAGATTCCACCCCAAAATCTGTAAAGTGCTTTAAGCAGCAAAGAAATCGTTATATAAATGTAATTAATTATTATTATTATTAAATTTGTTTTTATAATGCAGTTAATTTAACTGAAAGGACTTCCAGTAAGTCCAGGAGGAAAGAACTTGCTCTGGCTCTTATGTGAGGAATAAATTTCAGTTATTTTGTCTGGCTGTGGAAAACGCAAACTGCTTTCAATAATTCTCTAAACACATAGTAAATTGCAAATAATCATGCATGCAATTAACGCAAATAATGACATAGCAAAGCACATAGAAAGGAAATAAATAAATATAAAGGCAAGAGGGGGAAAAGACTTACAGTAATGTTTTTCTTTTTTGTAATGTCTATTCAGTTTTTGTAATTACGGCACTTACAACAATTTGACATAATATGCCAAATATGAAATTCGCAGGACAGTGAGAGCAGTTGAGAAGCGCAGATCTAATGTGTGTGTTTTTTTTCTTCTTAATGACTGTGACTACAGGGAATCCAAGACCGTCGTCAAAGCAAAACCTCTAAAACGAGACTCAAATAATAACCACTACTGACATTACAGCCTAATTAACCTAATATCTCACTCAAGACATAAAAAAAGGACCTATATGCATCATCAATTAGTTCCCCCCCCAACATTAATAAAAAATGCTCTTTGAATAAAGCAGCCTGTGATTTTGTATAGATCTCTTCGTATTGGAATCCTGGGAGTCTAATACAGGGTTTCTTCCATCTCTGCAGGGGGTTGAAGCTGTTTTTCTGTCTGTCTTCATGATCTGATTCCCAACAAAGAGCCGATTAAGGGCCTCTCTCTCTCTCTCTCTCTCTCTCTCTCTCTCTCTCTCTCTCTCTCTGTCTGTGCTCAACATTCGCTGGCTAACACAGATGATGTCACTAACCCGATGCGGTCCCCGCGACTCAACAATAACAAGGTCATCAGGGAGGGGTGTTTTGTGGAGGGGAAGAGAAGGAGGTGCCAGTGCTCTTTGTTTCACATTTCATCTGCAGTGGATTTTTTTTTTCATCAACACACCCTCACCACCCCAGCTTAAGCCCCCCATCTTCTCCACCACCATTTGCTAAATGTGACATATAAGGGGCGCTGTTGAGCAGACCCTGAACGCTGAGCTGATATTAGTGCTGGTGCTGCGTATGTGCGCGACAGGCAGAGCGCAAAGTCTACACACACTTACGGCACAGCAGACACACTGCCTGAGTCTTTCAAAAGCTGCAGACTCTGAATCAATATGACAAAACACATCATCTATCATAATGTAAAATAACACAGAAGGGTCTTGAAGAAAATATGAAATGTTTCTCAATTTTCTATGCTTCTGAATAAAAAGTATTTCAAGTCATTGAAGTCAGTACTTTGATCTTATCTAGAATATGCATGATAATAACTGGGATTAAGAGACAGTAACATGTTTTCTGTTACATCTGAGATGCTTTTTTAGCTTCAAATCTCTGAAAGATATATTTCCCTGCTCGCCACACTTACACCTGAGTATGAGAGTCAGAGACTGATGAATAATTGATGAAGGATGTGAATGAAAGAAGTATTCAGTTTTGTTGGTTTCTAGAACACCATTAAACTGTATCAAATCAGATTTTTGCACAGACAAATTAATTATGTTGTTTTGTTATTTTTAGAATTACACACTCACAGAAAAATGCAAGTCCTTCTTCATTTTATCATAGTATTCATATTGTTTTCATTTTTCATTAGCATTAAGGCTTTCTGTCATTTTTTAAATATATATATATTTGAGCTTTATTCATATTTTTTTCTGTTCATTTTCCTGTAGGGATTTTTAAAAAGTTCTCATTTAAAGTAATATAATCCAAAAACGAAACCACCAGCTATGAGGTGAATCTCAACAATGCAAGGACAATTTTTGTCCTCTGACTAAAAAAAAGGACAAAAAACAAACAAACAAACAAAATGTAAAATACTGTGTACACACAAATAACCCCAGACCTTGCCCCTTTCTGATATCCTCCCCTTCTGATTGGCTGTAAGTGTGTTTTGGAATGAGACTGCTTAGTTTACCTTTAATGGCTTTACTGGACTACAATGCCATTAGGCACTGCGACTGACATAATAAAATGAAAAAGGAATGTAGAAATATAACATTTGTAACTTATAGTAATGTGCATATATTTTAAGTTATTTTGAGAGCTGTTATTTTGAAAACTCATTTGCAGTATTTTCTGTGGGTGTGGGAGGAGCTAAATATCTCTTTTTGTGCTTTGCTCACTGGTTTAACATTAACAACATCAGAGCATGCCACTAGTATGGCTTTAAAAGTTTATCAGTAATTGTTAAACATCAATTCCTGATTTTCCCAATGGTAGAAAATGAATAGAAATTTTACTTTCAGATCTAGATTGCTCTGTAGTTTGATTCAATAGATTTATTCTTTAAAGCTGAACTTTTTCTTGGCTGTATTTCAATAAACAAGTGTCCTGCTTTTAAAGGGTGTGTGTGTGTGTGTGTGTGTGTGTGTGTGTGTGTGTGTGTGTGTG
>CAIGQV010018299.1:7860105-7891748 GCA_903798115.1 Danio jaintianensis | reverse complement strand
ATATAATATAATATAATATAATATAATATAATATAATATAATATAATATAATAAAACATAACATAATAAGCATGAAATATATTATATGACATTTTATTTGATATTTTATCATAATGAAGAAAATTAGATGAAAATTAGATTAGGAAAATGTACTTAAAAAAGAAATTTCAAAAATAAAAAAATTTGAACTTATATCTTTTAACAAACAGAAAAATTGACACACTAAAAAAAAATCCGTCACTGTTATCATAAATTCCTTCACAACAGAAACAATGTGAACATGATGGAAGCAGCATTACCTGTGAATGAAGTCACAGCAGAACCATGTCAGTGCAAGGGATGATGGGATAGTCTGGAAATTCCAATGATAAACAAAACCATTCCATTGAAATAAATAACGCTCATGTTGATTTAAATCTCTGTAACCTAACTTTGAACTCAGACCACTGCAAGCACAATGACACAAGTGCAGTGGCATCTGGGGAGCTGATTGTTTCTGAATGTGTCTGAGTGTGTGCATGTGTGTGTGTGTGCACGCAGGGGAGGGGGTGCATGCATGCCAGAGTATTTTGAGCTGAGGTTGATTAAATGTAGCTTGCATGAATCATGACTTCCTACATTGCAGGTCACAAAGCAGCATGAGTCATGAGCACGTCTTATATGGTAACAGACACAGCACATGCTCTCTTACTATGCCTGAACGGGTGCAGAGATCTATTTATCTATCTATATATCTATCCAGCTGTAACATGTGTGACTCCTGAACTCTCCTGTTCACACTAGCTTACAGAAGTCAAGTCAAATAACTTTGATATTCTTGTGAAAGAAAACAGTATTCACTTATGTTTGTAGACTGAACAGACAACTGTTTTCTGCTGCTGCAAATGTAGACATTACAGAACAAAACAGTAACACACAGAACAAAAGTCATTCATGCATCCATATTTAGTGGTGTTTGCGCCACTAGCAGGTATTCCAGCAGATATGTTTCAAACACAGACACAAAAAATCATGACCTACTGCAACCATAACCCTCAAGCACCTCAAGTGAATGCTTTACATTTACAGACACACACACACACACACACACACACACACACACACACATAGTTCAGTTTTAACTGCTGTCAATCATCGAATGCATTACTGCAGCTGCCCTGTAGAGGTTTTCACCTTTCAGATACGCCTTACTAAATTACAAAATGCATGCAAGTACATAAATCCATTCATACACAAAACACAGTATCACAAACCACTATGACTGAGGACTGTTTTAGAAGATATGATGCACGACTGAAAACTTAAATTACATATAGTAAGTTCATATTAGAGCTGCCAGGATTTTATTTCACACAAAACCACAACCCCAAACAGAGGAAATGTAGACAGATGGAAAATCTCCCCATAGGAAAGAAGTGACACTTAGTGCCACCCACATCTGCACTTTCAGGGTTACAAACTGTGCTGTGCGTTTCTAAATGATAAAAGAACATTTGAATACATTGCATCTGCATAGTTTAATTCTGCATGACACTGATCTGGCATCAGGGTTGCCAAGTGTGCAGTTTTGCCACTGAATTGAGCTACTTTTAACCACTTCCTGTGGATTGTATTTTTTCAGTCTGCAGGGTTATAGATTTGATATATTGCAACAATTATATTGATATGGTTGCGTTGAAATATTTGACTCTACCAAATTTGTATTCTACCAATGAACTGCTAGGATGATGAAACAGAGTAAGCACACTTTCTTTTGAGTGCAGGGGCTCTAAAGGAGAGTCCAAAATGGCATACTTCCCTACAATATAGTGTGTGAGCTGAGTAGCAAGTCCAAATTCATACTATTAAAAAAAAAAAAAAAAAAAAGTAGGTGAGAAGTCCCTGAATGACCTACTTCTTTCTACGAGATTCTGAAGTGCACATTCAATAAACACTAAACACAATGAGGCCACGCAAAATAATCTATGAACGAGAATGAAGCGATAGCACATTTTGAGTTTTTATATTATTGGGCTAGTTTTGACAGGACATTAGGCTAAAAACCTGGCAACCCTGAACACAGAAAGGAGCGCCAGTTAATGTGTCTCTCTCACATCAGGGTTTATTGACCTACCGTTTAGATGAAAATGGTCACATTATTGTTGACCAGTGCTTACAGAGTCACTACAATTGCTGGTTCATAGATAAAATAGCTTATTCTTGTTCCGTAAACCTGCAAGTCCTGCAGATATTCAAAGCAGTATTCATTCAAAAGGGAATTATTTAAGCTGAGGTTGTCAACATTGTGTCACTACAGTACTCCAAATACTGTTTATCTTTGAGTAAAACGCAGTCTCTGCATGCTTTTAGAGAAGTCACTTGGGAGAAATAGAGAACGGACTCCCTCAGGATCAGATAACGCTCTGGCTGAGCTGGTGACAAAATGCTAAGAGCTAATATAAGCGCATAGAGATGTGCATTTGTCAGTGCATGTCACACACACATGCAAGACATGTAGGTTTCCAAAACAACAGCAGTTCACCATTCATGGGTCTCAGCTTCAGAGAGATGCAACAAATATAGCAAAAGAAAAAAAAGGTGTGAAAACATGATTTCTTTGAAAATGACAGAAGACAGAATTCTGGACGGGGACTGATGAGGGACCACAATAGCCTCAGACCACATGGCCAAAATAAGCTGAAAACAATGGTCCCCTCTACACATATACAGCTGATCACTTGGGCCCCCAGCTGCTATTTACAGCAGCCTAATGTTAGTCTACCAAAATATGCATTTCCTTTTTTTGAGTTGGTAAGCTAACTCTGTCTTTTTTCTTTGTCTATCTTGCCTGTGTCTTTCTGCATATTTTTTCTGTCTGACTGTCTGTCTATTCAGATTGCTAATCTTGATATTCTTGCCCTTCAAAAACTTAAAAGACATTTGGTTGATGTCATTGAGGTCACTTTAAGAGATCACCAATATATCAAAACAACATTTATTGCCTTCATTTTCATCTTCCCCCTCTTGTGATCCATGAAGTCATAGCCCATGTTTTTCCCCTCTATTTTGTCTGGGTGCGTGCAAGTGCGCATTCACTGCTTCAGATAAATCATAGTTTTAAAGGTTATGATTCCATATGTGCGCAACTGAGACTATCTGTGGGTTTGGAGTTAAACACATATAAAACTGACTCAGAACAAGAGGACACATATTTCTCTCTCTCTTGATCGCGCACACTCAAACATACGGTGGAAATATTCAGATCAGCTTAAACCTGTGGAGTGTGTAGCGAATGTCAGACTGTGGGAGGCTTCTGCCCACTTTGTGCTGGTGACAGAGTTTCCTTTATCAGCCATCTGACATTTGGGATGTGGATTCTTGCGGCTGACCTATTCAAATATTAACTGTCTCTTTTTTTTCTCACAAAACTCAGCATTTCAGTTACAGGGGGCTCTAATAATGCTGTTTTTTGAACACCGACATCCACCCACGCACACACACACTCACATTTGGTCAGACCTGTTTTGTGTCAATAAAGATGTAACATGTGTTTTCATACTGATTATGCCACAGAATCTCTCTAGCCGATTTAGGGTCACCGGCAGCATTGAGAGATCAATATGAATCTTGAAGAATATCGATTAAATCTTGATTAAAACACTGAATCTTAACATGGCGTGTAGCCTGGGAGAAAAGCAATGCAAATATTTCTGAATTCCATCAGTACTGGTAGAGTCCTGCATCAGTATGAGGGCCCAAGGGCCCCTCTGGGGTATTGGCTAGCTGAACTGTAGAGCTAAACCTTAACCCAACACTGCTCCGCATGGACTTAATGTGCATTCATTTATTGCAAGCAACTATAGAGGTTCACAAGTTTATGCCAAGTAAAATATCAAACATATTAAAAGTCATTGTCATAAGCATGACAATAAGACAAATGTTGAATATTTGACTGGTCAAAGATCACGGCTTGGAACTGAGATTGTAAATAAGTAATAACAAACTGTAATGAATAAATCGTTGAAGACTAAAAAGTTTGAAACTAAAACACAAAAAAATTACACTGAAGAAATTTTTTACGAAGATGACTTATGAGAAAGAGGTGGATTTATAAGAAAAATAAGAAATTGTATATTATTCATAAAGTAATTATGATATTACTTGTGACCGTACATTTCCAAACAATTGACGACAGTAGAATGATTCAGTTGGGGTTTGGGTTAGTCATTCAACTGTAAGTAAAAGACAGAAGGTATTAAAGAGTCTATTACAGTTAGTCTAAATGACTCAGTGCTACAGTGAGGACAAGTAAAAATGAGACACTCTCTGGAAACCACAGAGAAGCTGTCGAAATACTACTAATTGTAATTTGATTAGACTGAATTAGAGATTAAAAAGATAATTCAGTCATAAATCAAATGTTTGTTTTTTACATTAAAGGCAACTCAATGCCATACATTTGTTTAATTACAGTTTTTTCTCAAATATTTTCTTTTGGGTTCCACAGATGTCTCACAACTCTGAAATGATATGAAGGTGAGAAAACTGTGGCAAATAGTTTAAACCAAAATTAAGCATTCAGCTGTGATTTGGTTGATTAGAGAGCTAGTCTTTTGTAACTATCTGAACACTTTTGACCAGTTAAAGTTAAATGATAATATTTATTTTTGAGGGAACTATACTTTAAAAGAGAGCATTGTGGGCTTTAATTAAAAGAAATTACACAAATAAAATTAAATTTTTTCCACTTTCAAATGAATTATGCAGACAAACCTACCCCTATCATTATGTCATAAAGACACCTGGAAAGACTTCATCACAGTATCTCAAAGTAAGAAAGAAAGAAGGATAGTGTGAGACAGAAGGAGGATGACACATGAGCAAGACAGAACAGAAAGAGAGAAAGGAAAACGTCCCCTTTTAAACTGCGTGTAGTAGTGACCAATGCTAGTTTCGACCTTAGTGAAAACGCTCACAGAAGCGGTTTCTATTTGCAGATGGGGCGATGCAGCAGTTTAGCATGTCTGAAATTGCTTGGTCCAGTCCGGTGTAGTTGGTCTGGGTTCAGTTCTCAGAAAACGAGGGCCAGTGCGTGCCACTAGCCACGGATGCGGTTTAGCATCATTAAGCGTTTTGGTTCGTCTGTGGTGTTGCTGCTCCCACGCGTTGGACAACAGCCTCCATGTCTGTGAGAGGGACTTATGCATCCGACAGCGCCTGACCGAGGTCAACCTCCCACAGGCAACAAATGAGTCCCTGTAGCCCAGGGCAGACGGGCCCGCCTAGGCCAGCGGAGCACATCCACGCTTGTTTGTTTATGAAGGAGGTAGCGTACTAAGTCCCGCTCTGCGTGCGTGCCTATTTTTAGCGCTTTAAATCCTTCAATGGATTTGTAATGGCTCAGACTGCGGAGATGAGAGGGGGAAAAAGGCATAAATTACATGGGAAAGGAATGAGGAAAGAAGTATGTTGGAGGTTTTTATTTGATTATATGTTTTGGGCACCTGGAAGCTGCATTTGCTGGATTTTTCCAGTCTCATGTTTAGGTTAATAACTGTGCCATATTACGATTTATAGTCATATCATCCGACATATAAATATTCCAGTGATGATTACTGAGTGCATAGAGGGAATATGGTACATGGTCATCCACACTGGTCAGGATTTTTGTCCACCATAAAGAGAGGAAAATAAATCAGCATCATCCCAGTCTGTGTGGCATCCAGTCCCTTTGTGACTCAGTTTTACTCTGCAGATAAACAAACGGCTGACTGTGAAAGCTGGCTAATCTGTGCACTTTATTAAACAGGGACGTGAATTCCCACACTAAATGGAGATTATGTTCAGGAATGAAATATGAATCCTTTTTAAACTCTCAGATGATACTATGAATCATTCTATGCGAGAATACACACTCACTTATTATAAACTAAAGAATGATATCTTAAAGGGCCACTTGGTAACTTCTTACATGGCAAAATTCCTGTGTATGTGCCTTCAAATTCCTCACTTCTAGGTTGTGAAGAGACATCAAACGTGCACCTCATTTGTAAAACACATTAGTATTACTGTCACTTTTATTTGCCTACAGATTTTGATGACTACAGTACATCATATAAATAGCCCCCCAAAAAAGCAGAACCCACAGCTCTTTCTGCATTTTCAAAACAGCCCAATTATTCCAGAAAACCCTGCCAACACTTGTTTCTTAAGCAGCAAATCAGCATATCAGAATGATAAAGAATTTAAAGGATCGAGTGACACTGAAGACTGAAGTAATGATGTTGAAATTAAGCTTTACCAACGCAAAAATAAATTACATATTAAATATATCAAATTAAATTAAGCCATTTAAAAAAGGTAATAATACAATGGTAATAAACAAATATTGTTAATATTGTACTTTAGAATAAAAATGCTGAGCATAAAAGAATTCTCATACTTTTGATATATGATAGAGAAATATCTCTCAAACTTTTGATGAAAATGCATAGATGAATAATGCAATATGATCACATAATGTCATTATAATAATGACACCATCATATTTCATCTATAATTTTGAAGATACATTCCACAGCCTTCACTCAAAAAAATATTTTAGCTGCTTGTTCAAACTATTTATTTAAAATGAGCTGAAACAACTCATGAACAAGTTTTTTTGGGACAACTTAATTGTGTTATGTTTAATCCACTTCAATTGTGTTGGGACAAAATGAAAGAACAGCGTGGAACCCAGCATTTTTGACAGTGTTCCAAAACAACACAACACACAGCTAATAAAATCATTTGACAGCACTCTGCTCCCCCCGCATGTGTGTGTGTGTGTGTGTGTGGTCATTTACAGCTGTGTCACTTTATCTGCTCAATATGTTTGTTTGAACAGTCCGCGCATGGACCCCGGCCATTGATTCCTTCTGCTGCATGTTTGTGTGTGTGGATACTTCTGCATGATCAATGCCTCGCATGAAAAAACGGATTGGTAAATGATCACTAATGAGATGGCATGTACAGATAGGCTCTCGAATATATCTTTTAACCATAAACGTCCAGTCTTGCATGCAACAGCCAAGAAACTGCTGCTGAAACACAAGGGAACACCAAACTCCTAGGATTTACTAGAAATAGAACTTGATAAGAACACTGAGTATCTTGTCAATGTGTGTCTGTCTATATGTAGAGATTGTGCTGAGATTGAATAAGAATACTTAATACAGACACGCTTGTCTCTGAATGAATCACCAGGCATCAAGCTGCGCCTCTCGTACTGTAATCATTGAGGCTGATAAAAGGCTTTTCACAGTCCTCCACCTGCCAGCGATGTGTGGAGCGATGACTCACCAGGCATCCATCACCTCACTGCAGAGTGACTCAGTTACAGCAAACTCGCAGGTCATTTAAGGGGAGGCTGACGCACTGCAGCGGCTCAAAACACCTGTGCGTAATGCACCCTTTCCCCCCCGTTAAACAGCCTCGACAAGCGACCCGGAGTAACCTAGAAGAATTTACAACACCAAAACGAGTTTCCTGTTTACATACTCTCAGTAACACTTCAGTTGTGTAGAACATTATTTTTGTAGCAACAAGTGTCAAGAGGCCTTATTAAGTTATTTTTTAAAAAGCTTCTATATTAGTTTACATTGATCCAGGGTAAAAAAAAAAGAAAGAAAGAATTAGACTTTTCTCATAATTCACACTGCAGCATCACCTATTTTGAATGGTTCATTCAAGTATTCAGCCACTCTACACTCCTGCATTCTCAAAGAAGTTCTACAATTCTCAAAAGAGTCTTTTTGTTTTTTCTTAGAATTGAGAGCAATTAAATAAAAAAATATATATATTTTTATATATCATCATAAGACAGAAAGCTAATGCAATACCTGGTTGTGAATGCACTCAAAATCATTTGCAGAGGTTAAAAATATTAATAATAAATAATAATGTTCAGGTTTTTTTTGCACGGACTGTCAATTTTATCTCAGTGTATTGTCAGGATTTATATGTTTTTTTTCTTTGCAATTTACTAATCAACAAAGATGACAGTTTAGCCACCTAGCCAGTAATTTTACATTTTGAATGGCCTTGAATGGCCATATGCATTACAGACAGTACCATTTCAGTTTACTTTTTTAAAAAGTGGTAAAGGTTTTTACTGTGCAGTGAGATAAATATTGGAGAATTTTTAACAGTTATTATATCCAAAGATTTGTTTATATTTAAATAAAATTTACTTATTTTTCTAACATAACAGATCCTTTTATTCATGGATTTTGATTTCAGCAGCGGCTGGACTATTTCCAATAACCACAGGGCACTATAAAGTCCAAAAAATAGAATCTATTGAAAAAAGATACATTTACAAAATTCATAACATGTTTTCATCTAATAAATATTCTGATTGGCATCAGAAAAAACAACATTTTCACTGTGGTGAAAAGAAAAAACAACAACTTGCCAAGCACAAAGCAAGGCCCACATATTTAGAGTGTTCAAATATAACTTCAACAATTACATATTACAAAAAAAAAAAAAAAAAAAAGTAAAATAAGACAACAAACATTCAATGCATTCTAGCTCCCCACCAGAAGCTCTGAATGTGGGCAGTTCTAGTATTTAATCCTTAGGGGGTCTCAGCCCTCTCTATTGTTGCTGATAACATTAAATGTATAGATTTAACATTCTAAATATAGTTATATAGGCTACTTGCGAAATATATATAAAATATAAGTAATAATAAAATAAGTAATTCACAGGTTCATGAAATTTCTTTTTTAACTGCATATATTTTAAAATAAAAAATATAATTAAATTTAAATTCATATATTTACTACTTATTTTCATAATGCTCATTTTCAAAAAATTATTCAACAACTCCCTTATAAAGACTTCATGTTTCATTAGATGAATAATTTTTGAAGAATTATTTAGTGACATACAATTTTGATGGTTGGGTGTCATCACCTATTGGCTAAACACGTTATGTTTATTTATGTGTGCATAACGTTACACCAGTGTTTATATATAAACTATAAACTGGTATTCCCGTGCTTCTGCGACTATTTGATTGTTCGCAATACTGGTTGAAAAGACTAAAGACTAAAGTTCTCAAACTGATGGTCAAACGCAGATTTGAATGCACCGCTGAGATATTTTAACCATTAATTGTGCAGCTATACACTGGTTACATTAATGTAGGCTAATCACAAAAAAGAAGCGACAGAAAACACATTTAATAACCCATGAAAGACATGCATTGAGGTGAATTTTCCCTCACATCGTCTCCCGTCTCCGGCTGACGCAGTAGCAGCAGAACAGCAGTATCGCACTTAAATATCCACCATCAGTACAATTTCAAGAAATAATAAAAAAAAAAAAATGGTTTTAAAGGTTTTCTTATTGATATTCTTTTATTATTTAGTATAATAAAAAAAAACCTTTGAAATGACAAAATTTTTTATCAAATTTGTTCGTCTAAAAGTTGATAGGTTTAAGGGGCTGAAATGACAAAGAGGGGGCTATAATCTACCTAAAAAGAGTCCACTGAAATATGGCATCATTCAAAAAAGAAACATTTAGTACAGTTTAATATTAAAGGCTGTGGCCATTCCAGTACTTTGGCTAATTCTATTGTTAATGCTCTACTAAAGAAAAATAGTCACCTGCATCTTTTATGACCTGAGGATGTGTAAATGAACAGCAGCAAATATGATTGCTATGTGAACTATACATTTACGTGTTGCTAAGGAACCTAAATAAATTTTTTCAGCTTGCTGTACATATAAAGTAACTCTTGCAACATACAGATACAGTGTGTGGTCCTTGCATAAACCCATATGCATACTTGAAATGAAAGAAAGCACCTTGTCAAGTCGCTTGAACAAAAAATATATACCTTTTTTTTTAACTTTCCACCAAAAACCAAAGACATTGCACCCCGAGGGGAGAAGTACAGGATGATAATCCTCTTTTCAACTTCATGTGGAGAAATCCCCTCATCCTAATCTCTCCAGGCGGTGCTGTCCCCTTTGACAGGGGAAAATGACAGGTTGAGTTTGAACAGACTGGGGAAGGGGCTTTAAGAGACGAGATGAGGAAGGAGATTGTAATGGGTTCAACAAAAAATTGGGACCACAGCTCTCGTTCAAAGGGTCTCGTAAACTCCATGCACGCCCACCGATATAGCCTCATAAACATGCTCATGGAAACAGGCTGCAAAGAAATAAGTCCACATATGAACATGCACACACACACCCACGTATAGAACACACATATTAACATATGACACACACAAACAGCAGACGTGGTTAAGAAGAGGGTGTAAAACGTAAGCAAAAAAAACAATAATAATAATAAAAAAGATTTCTTAAATGCATTATCAGATAGCAAAAAAATCATTTTGTTCTTATTGTTCTTTAAAATGTTTAGATTTAGTTTTTTTATATATATATTTTGTACATTTAAATATGAATTTGAAAGTATGAAATGCTACTTTTTGCATATTACAACATATGAAGTCATTAAAAGTTCTTGTAAATGATATAAAGTTTTTTCAACACCATTTAATACAACCATAAAAAGCAAGAGTATACTTATATACTTATATAAGACAAAGAGAGCAGACGCGGTTAAAAAGAGGGTGTAAAATGTAAAAAAAAAAAATTATTCTCACATGCATTATCAGACAGCAAACAAATCATATTGTTCTTATTCAACTGTTCTTCAAAACACGCACAATTCACAAGAACGAAACGTCTCTGCTCTCAACACACACTCATTTAAATGCACACGCATGGCACAGAAACAAAGAATGTTCTGAGATGTGTGTGAGCTACTTCCTCTGAGTCATAGTTTTTTGGTGAGTGCCAGAGATGAGTCACTGAATATTCCACAGGCCCAATAGTACAGACTCGCTAGAAACGCCTGAATGACTTCCAAACACACTATTCATACACTGTTCACATTTAGGTAAACAAACCGCACTTGTGCTGCTATTATTTACTAAATGAATAAACAGTGCATAATGACATGTTATAAGTGTTTCCTCAGGTGTAACGGCACCTTGAGTAACCCGTCCTTCCTCTCGGTGCCAGTGCACCACATATTGTTCCACATGTGTTGAAGTCTTCACTGCATGAAGAGAAGAGGTGAACGTCAAAAACCGTGCATGACGTTTGATGCAAAACCACATACTCCATAATTCTTATAACATTCGAAAGTTTGAGGCCAGTTAGAGTAATGTACTGCTATTCTGCAAAATTTTTATAAAAATGAAGGCAAAGACTTATTTTTTCTTATGAATGTTATATTTATCAACGAATATTGAATACACATTCATTCATTCATTTATTTATTTACTTTCCTTCTGCTTAGTCCCTGATTTATCAGGGGTCACCACAGCGGAATGAACCGCCAACTTATCCAGCATATGTTTTACGCAGTGGTTGCCCTTCCAGCCGCAACCCAGTACTGGGAAACACCCATACACTTACATTCACACACTCATACACTACGGCCAATTTAGTTTATTCAATTCACCTATAGCGCATGTCTTTGGACTGTGGGGGCAACCGGAGCACCTGGAGGAAACCCACGCAAACACGGGGAGAACATGCAAACTCCATACAGAAACACCAACTGGCCCAGCTGGGGCTCGAACCAGCAACCTTCTTGCTGTGAGGCGACGGTGCTAACCACTGTGCCACCATGTCGCATTAAATTAAAAAAATATATATATTTAAAAACAAATTGCAAAACTGTAATAATATTTCACAATATTACTGTATAATTGATCAAATAAATCATTCCTTGTGTGCATAAGAAAACTAAAATATAGTAACTTGTGAACAGCAGTGTGCAGCTATAAAAAACATTTTTTAAATAATAATAATATTGTATTTTTTTACTTTAATAATAAAACTTTAATATTTTTGCTAAAACTTTATAAAGTTCTATTAGTTACTGTTATTTATTATATTACTAACATGAACAAAGAATGAACGATAAATTTATTACAGTATTTATTTATCTTTGTTAATGTTAGTAAATGAAAACAAAGTGCAATAACTAATTTTAACAAGCATAACTTTGGATTTTGATCATGCTTTTTAGTAAACGTTGAACCATGATTAATAAATGCTGTACAAGTAAAGTTCATTCTTAGTTCATGTTAGGAACCTTATTGTAAAGTGTGACCTAATTTTCCGTAACACTTTTACATCAAAATTCAGACGATTAACTAACGACTAATTAACTGCCTAATATTAAGATATGAACTGTTTTAAAGTACTTATAATGTTTGATAGTATTCTACATCTCTAATCTAATATAAAAAAAGCTCAACAACTACCTTACTAACCATTTATAAGCAGCTAATTAGTAGTTTATTGAGCTAATAGCCTCAGTTAATGGTTTGTTGATAGTGAACTATCGAAAATAAATTGTTGAATTTTTGAAATAAAGAGTTACCAAATTTTCATGTAAGATTAAATTAGAGTAAAACTTCTCAGATCTGAAAAAATACAACTAATTACAATACACAATAATGAATTACCAGTGTATAAAACCATTTAAAATATTTTGACTTAATATTTTGATTTGGGGTGTTTTAGTTATTTTCAATAATTTGTTATTATTTAAAAATTATTATTTTTATTCAAGATAAATTAGAAAGTATCAAATGTTTTGGGTAAGTCGTGTTTTAACTGATCACAATGCTATGCCTCCAAATGTAGAAAATGCAATATACACACACACACACACACACACACACACACACACGCACGCACGCACGCACGCACACGCATGCACACACACACACACACACGCACACACACACACTTAAAAACTACTTTTTGCATATTACAAAACATTAAGTCATTAAAAGTTCTTGTAAATGATATAAAGGTTTTCCAACACCATATAATACAAGCAAGAGTATACTTATATAAGAAGAGTACTTCTTTCTTCTTTTCATTATTTCTTTCAGTATCTATACTGTTGCCACTCATCATCTGTCATTGACCCAGATGAGCGCCTCAGAAAACTGTAAAGTACAGGGTTTCATGTATCCACCATTGATGGAGCCAGACGTCAGTCATACGATCACAGTCTGTTCACAGGAGGCTTTCCTCTGCACTCCACTTCTACCAAGCCAAATGAGATCATGTTGTATATTATCACATGCTTGTGTAAGTGTGATGAAGACTGCGGACCAGGCATATTTATGCACAGCTGTTTGGATAATCCACAAAACGATGTGGCGCTCCCTCACTCTCTCCCTCACAGTGTTCATATGACTGAATATGACCATCTGGGAGAAATACTGAATACATAATATATGCCACTCCCTTCTCATCAGATACTCCCATATTTGGGAAGTGCAGAGAGAACCCCGATTTAATTGAACTTTCTTTGATGTGAGGCATGTTTTCTAAGCCTCTTTATTCTAGAATCAGCATTTAACAATAGATTTCTCATTCTCGCCTGCAAAGCCAATTAATTTCTCAGACAGAATTGAATTTCAAAGACAGCAGATAGAGGGATATGAAGCAGCCGTATTGCTGAATTTTTGCTCATTACTACATTAAGTGATGAAAGTGGTGTTGTTAAAATCCTAGCAGAGCAAGGTGTACTGTTGGAGCAGTCATATCAATTATGATTATGCAATAAAATGAATTTGAAATAAAAAGATGGATAGCATAAATAGAAAAACATGAGCATGAATAGGAATAGAAAAATTACTAAGGCATTCCAAACTCTTTGTACACTAGCATAAATGATCAAAGCCTACATAGAAGTGACTATTTTTGTTTCAGTAGCTTTCAGAATGGACAATTTTAGGAGTAAATTATTGGACAAAATATTGGATTAAAAAATGTATAATTTGCATTAATGCATTATATTTTGTATATAATTATACAATTTTAGTCATGAATAACACAAAAATTGTTAGATGAAAGTAACTTGATGGATAGAAAGTTTTTAACAAATGATTCAAATGTGACAGTGCTGGCATTTTCATAACTTAATTTTAAAATCAGACATTTATTCTAAATGCTTTTATAGCCACTTTTGATCAAATGAATGTATCCTTGCTTTTCCTTGTATATGATAATATCTCATTTCAATTGCCAGGAGTGACTCAGAAAAGCACCAAATTGTATAATTTGCATGAATGCATTATATTTTGTATAAAATTATACAGTTTTAATCATGAATAATACTAGAATTGTATACTTTGATAAATAGAAACTTCTTTTGATCAAATTAATGTATTCCTGCTTTGCAAAAAGCAAAAAAAAATGTTTGGGGGTTCAAAAAGGTCTTGTATTTGATAATATCTCATTTGGATTGCCAGGAGTGATTCAGGAAAGCACCAAAACGCCGCTCTCATGCTGATAATGTGGCGAAAGTGAATCAAGATCTGCCACTTTTGTCGCTGACAAAGACACCCCTGCGTCAGGAGGATTTGCCTATGGGTACGACTACAGTTTCTCAGCAGAGGTTGAGCCACTCGACTCCCGAAGAAGGCAAAAGAAAGGATTAGCATTTGAAGCCCTGCGACACAAAGCGTGGGTTCCCAGCTCGTGAAACCAGAGAGTGCCTCTTCCTTCGCATTTATTGTTACCATGTGAGCCTCAAAGGAATTAACGCCATTCATCAAACCTCCAGAGCCACTACCCATGCGCCGACGTTTGAAGTGTGGTCAACTTTGCCAGGCTATTCAGTAGTCGCAGGGCCACAGAAACGGGCAATATAGAGAATGTGAAAGGGGTCTATTGTTCTGAGTGAGAACGAGACGTCAACCATGTGTGCGACCAGTGTACCACTGGTTGTTTTCTTAAAGTCTCCGTGAAATGAAAACTGACAAGTCTTATTTTATGTTGGAATACAGCAGAATTTATTTGAAATGATTTATCCGTGCACGTTACAATGGCAAGATTAATCTTTGAAAGACTGTGATCTCAATTCAAACACCCACCCACATAATCTAATTCCTAAATGACAACAATTCAGCGATGTCTATTAAACCTCTGACAAGTGTGAGCACAGCAAAACCTGCGTTTGATCCAAAGATAGTAGCTGACATTTCATTTTATAAAACAGCTTCAGTCTATTTTTATTTCTGTGTTAGAAAAAGTGAAATTGCAACAGAAGCATGGAGTCTGCAGTTGGAATGTAAACACTGATGCCATGAGTAGTGATGATCAAAACAGAATAAAACACCTGTTGATGGTGAAAATGGATGTCAAATGAAGATAACATTCAATTACATAGGTGATGGCAAGCAATTGTTTAAAAATCATATTTGTTGTTGAATTATTCATTCAAATGATTTGTTCAAAAATGCTGATTAATCCAGCAATCAAACCAATCTTTAAGAGACATTATTGCATGGTCTGTTGGACATACTTAATTCTGATTGGCTGAATGGTGTGCAATAAAATCATTTAATGCACAGGTAGTTCCAGTTCACAGTTTGAAACAAGTGTGCTACCCTCAAACATTAGTAGCCACAGTAACATAGTCACTGTTGATATGCTAAAAATATCTACGAATAGGCAAGTAACACTTTACTATGAGCTATTAGATATGACCTGCACACAATCTCTCTCTCTCTCTCTCTCTCTCTCTCTCTCTCTCTCTCTCTCTCTGCTTGTGACTGATTTAAAGCTAGGAAATCAAATGCTGATCTAGTGATCTAATGTAGTTTTACAGCACAATTGTAATTGTTAATTTACAGTGCACTTGTAATTTTACAGCATTTTTTACAGTGTAGTAATGAAACAAGTGAAGTTTTTATGAGGGAGTCAAACATTTGAATCATTTGTAACACTTTGTTCAAGAGACTCATTCACAAATGCTGACATCTCTTCTTTGATGAAGTACAAACCAAGAGCAAACCACAACAATCCAATCAGTTCCTATATTTATACTTTTTTTAGAAACATTTTCACTTAAATTTACATTAGCTTAAGGAACAAAATATCATCAAAAGACTAACTTTTTTTTCAAGCCCACTTTAATGTAAGTTTTAAAGATTTTTTCAGGCCAAAAGACACCTATAAAACATTCCTAGAACAGTACTCACCAAACACGAGTGGGAAAAGGCCTTTATCTTGTCTTCCATGAACAGATGGGGGTCTTTTATGGCTTATATCTTGAGGGTCTTATATGGTAAACGTACAGGTGCAGTTTTGAGCATTAAGAGGTGGTAATCTCCACTGAATGGAGAGAGATTATTCGCACTCAGGCTGATTTATTGTTTTCTTTATTAGGTTAGCCTGCAGCGATGCGAGATGCCATCAGCGTCTTCCAGGAGGCTCTATTCGCACAGTGATAAATATTGATTTACAGTCACAGCACTTATGAGACGTTATGCTGCACTGTCACTAAGAGGTGACGCGCACCTTCTTCACATGTACAAAGGAAGGAGGCTGTCAATAAAGCCACGCAGGGCAACAATAAATTCACCTCGTATACAATGGCTGGGGGAGGCAGAAGTCAAATTGTTTGTTTTATGATTTAATAAATTGTGGTGCAAAAGCCTCACGACTATCAATCAAAGTCCAAAAAGCTGTGAGATCATCATTTTAACGGTGATCGTTTGAACTGTTGGCCCCTCCTGAACACAACATCTTCAGAATAAACATTAAAAGTGGGACTGGTTTGATTATGATAGCACAATTAAATCTAAAATGTCATCAATTTGGATACCAATTTCAATGTCACGTGAAAAATGACTATGCAATTGCTCACACTTAATTGATCCAATATCATTAATATACTTTATAAATATGATATTTAACAGAATTTTTTTTTAGCAATGCTACTGCCTCCAAGAAAGCATTTTGTATGTAAAAATTACTGTTTTATAATCCTAATAAAATGGGTTACTTGGTTACTAAATGATACTAATAGTTTGAATTGGTTTATATTTTTGAATTTTTATTTTATTTTACAATGTGTTTCAGGAATTTTACATATTTTGTAAGTTTCTTAATTTTTTTAATATCTGTATGTTATTATTATTATTATAATTATCATTATAGTTATTCTAGTTAAGCTAAACTATATAAAATAAGAACTATTTAGCTACTCACTGTTTAAATGAAATCATTAAAAAATGTAAAACATAATATTAACATATAATAATGTTAATGCATATTAACATAACAGACAGTGGCAATTCAACTGCACAAAATAAGTGATTTGTATTTCACAAATATTTACAAAGAAACATTACATTAAATGTGTACATTACATTACACATACTAAAACAATCAGAAATTTCATCGTCCAAAATTCATAGCTTTATTTACAAGTTTAAAAAATCATTTGAACAGTGATTTCTATCTTTCATTCTTTATCAAGAATGACCTTTGTTATCTTTCCACCGCACAAAAAGTTCTTTAAATCATTAAAATATTCTGCATTACACTAAGAAAAGATGGTTCTGTCACCCAAAATTGGTCTTCTTAAGAATCCAACGTTGGAACTTTTATTAGTAAGGCTTTAGATGAGACTGTAAGGTGAACAAGTGCACATTTGAGCAAGTGTTCAATCTCTTATACAATGCGGAGAGTCAGTGAGAGCCTGCAGGGCTCATCAATGGCTGTCAGTGTCCAGTGGGTCTCTCAGTGTCTGAACATGAAGGGGACGGAGGGGGGAGGAAAATTCTGGAAACACAATAGAGCACCAAGATCTCAGCGCCTGATATTGATGTCATAGAGCGCATCTCCGCATTATCCTGCTATTGATGAGTCTGATCTCAGCCTGAGGGAGAAGAGCAGTAATCGTGCTCTCCGTCTCTATCCCTCTGTCCACTTACATCACCAGAGCACTTGCTTTGGTGACCCCCCACTCTCAGCAATCCATTAATAACAGCATAGATTCAACCACTCATGCAAATGTAATGCAGACAGAGTGGAGACAACTGTAAGGTAACAGTTTATGAAGATCTACAGAACACAATTGCATGTGCATGTGCTAAATGCAAGATCTCAAAGGTGAAATGGGAGACTCAGGTGCAATATGCAATAATTGCTGATTTAGATGAAAAAAAATTATCTTTCTAATAATCTATAGGAATTATAGATAAATAAGTAATGTACAGTTTATTGCACTTGATTAATCATTTTGTTTAATGAGACTTCTCAATGTATCATCAGGATTAATTTAATTTGGTTGGTATATGTTTTGTTTTTAATCTGAAATTTCTGGTAGTGTTTTAGCGAACAAAAGTTTCAGCTAAAATTTCTTTAATGCTGAAATAAAGGAAAAAGAGTCACCTACATATTGGATGTCCTGAGAAAATTACAAGCAAATCTTCATTTTTGGGTGAACTATTCATTTAAAAGCATGATTCATCTGAAAGACAATTATTTATGTTGATTAAAATGTTATTATTATTTTAAAAAAAATCCCCTATGACTCAAATGTGTGGAGTTGTTGTTTTTAAAAAAAAAAAAGTCTCTTATGCTTACCAAGGCTGTTTATTTGACCAAAAAAACTGTAAAATGGTCATATTGTGAGATATTATTTTACTTTATAAGAGCCATTTTATATTTAAATTCCTAGGCTTGTCACTTTTTTGTTGTGCAATACATTGTCAGGAATTATTGTGAGAAATTATATTATTGTCATTAGAGTCATGACCATTTTATGCCACATAATGATTATACAAAAGCATTCATATTAATTTTATTTCCTTCGGCTTAGTCCCTTTATTCATCAGGGGTCGACACAGCAGAATGAACCGCCAACTTATCTAGCATATGTTTTACACAGCGGATGCCCTTCCAGGTGCAACCCAATACTAGGAAACATCCATACACACTCATTCACACACATACACTAAGGCCAATTTAGTTTATTCAATTCACCTATACCGCATGTCTAACCCACGCCAACATGAGGAGAACATGCAAACGCCACACAGAAACGCCAACTGACCCGGCCGGGACTCAAACCACCGACCTTCTTGCTGTAAGGCAACAGCGCTAACCACTGACCCACCGTGTCGCCCCATACAAAAACATAACAATACAAATAGGCATAAATGCTTTCTAGGCACAAAACTCAAGGTTATTTAGATTCTGCAGTTTGATGTTTATAAAGAGTAAATGTCCCAATATAAACTGTAAAATGCCTTTAAATGTTATTTGTGAATGTGTGCCATTTTGCACTCTCACTGTTTTCGGAAGTGGACAGAAGCTTTGTAACAGAGCTCTTTTGAAACCTACTTCCAAACAATCCATGGTTTTCAGCAATATGTGAAAATCTCCAGATAAGATGACAGAGGCTGCGCAATCAGCTAAAATGTTGGTCACACTCATTTTTATGTAAACCTGATAGGCCATATTGGATCACCAAATGTTGAGGTCATGTATACAAGGATCGCGCAATGAGATTATATATTGATTATTGCAAATGGTCAATACACCAGGCTAAAGCTGGATTTTCAGCATCATTACTCCAGCATTGAGTACCATATGAACCTTCAGAGATCATTCTAATACAGTGATTTAGTGTTTAAGAAACACTGTCGATTATTATCAGTGTTAACAGTAATGTTGTTTAATTATTTTTTTTCAAACTGTGATATTTCCAAATAATTTAAAACAATTGAGTTAAATATTGCATGAAGACATTCTTGATCTCCATATACTTTTATTTTTCTATAAATGCAAATCTCAATATCACTAAATCATTCAGAATACAGAATACAGACAGAAGCTTATTATTCCAATTTGGTGTTGTTATTATTCCAATGTTTTATCACCAACAAAATCATTTCTAATACACCATAAATATCCAGTCCATCACCCAGACTTAATATAAACACAGTATAAAATGTTAATGTACTCCTGTGCACTGAAAAAAAAAAAAGACTCAGTCTAAGATATCAAAGCACACTGTAGGCCCTAATGATGGAAACTCTGAGTCTGTAACATTTAATGAAATTAAAAGAGGAAAGGAATGAAAGAATCGTGGGCTGAATCTCTCTTCCCTCAGTATTTCCATTCAAGAAATCAAAACTAAATGTCCCTTCTGCATCATTGTCATCATCATCAAAACCAGTGATCTTTTATCTGGGAAAACATGCTGGGAAAAAAAATCTGATTAAACAAAAGAGTAATTTGCCCTTTTTTGTGGTTTAAAGAGTCAAGTGTATTGATGACCGAGCAGAGTTTTTTTTTTTGCCTCTCTTGTCCATTAGCGAGCCAATAAACACAGACATGACTGGAAGTTCTCCATGAGTGGCTTTCCCGCTATGCAGGATCATTTTCCACAAAGTGAATATGGCACAAAGCCATTAAGATAATATGCAGCAAAATAAAGGATGATCGCTATGGCTGATTCATTCCAAAATATTTGCACTCAATTCCTGGATCTGGAATTGATGGACTCGATTACTAGAATTGATTTCACACTGTTGTTATGATTTTTTAATGACTCTTTCTTCTCAAACCCTGCCAGTAATAAATAAGCTACAAAATGAAGTTTAATCAAGCACATCATTGATTGCATTGCAATAGCATTTCAATGGAAAGCTTATCTCAATTTCAAAACTCTGACCCTTATGACTGGTTTCGCGGAGGCTCACACGTACTGAAATTTCCACAAAAAAAAAAAACGTGCGCTGTTTATGTGCCATTCAGATTTGTGTGGATGTCTTGTTATAGCTTTTGGCACTATTTACTCTTAACCTTTTCCACTTTTATTGTCATTTCTAAAGAGATGTAAATTATGTAGTAATTAAATAAGTCCCTTTGTTATTACTTGTTTTACCGTACATGATCGAATTGTTATGCTGCCTCAGAAGTACAGCTGAAGTCAAAATTCTTAGCCCTCCTGTGAATTTGTTTTTCTTTTTCAAATATTTCCCAAATGATGTTTAACAGAGCAAGGAATTTTTCACAGTATTTCCAATAATATTTTTTCTTCTGGAGAAAGTCTTATTGGTTTTATTTTGGCTAGAATAAAAGCAGATTAAAATTTTTTTAATACCATTTTAAGGTCAATATTATTAGCCCCCTTTAGACATTTTTTTTTTGGATTGTCTACAGAACAAACCATCGTTATACAATGATTTGCCTAATTACCCTAATTAACCTAATTAACCAAGCCTTTACATTTTACTTTAAGCTTAATACTAGAATCTTGAAAAATATCTAGCAAAAGATTATGTACGTATGTATGTATGTCATTATTGCAAAGATAAAAGAAATCAGTTATTAGAAATTAGTTATTAAAACTATTATGTTTCGAAATGTGTTGAAAAAAATATTTTTTCCGATAAACATTAATTGTGAAAAATATATACAGGGGGGCTAATAATTCAGGAGGGCTAATAATTCTGACTTGAACTGTATGTCTGAAACCTGTTTTATGAGGTGTCTGCCTCCAAAGTCACTGATTCAACAAATCAGCTGCCTGTGCTTCTGGATGCAGCCATAGTTTAGTCGATTCCTCCTGATATTGAATTCAAAAATTGGAATAAACTCCCTATTCTCAATGCCTTAGAATCTTTTTTGGAACTGACTCCCAGGCCTCATGATCTACAAAGAGGAAAGCATGTTATCGTCTTCACATAAGGTTCAACTCTCCACCTTTCTCCCTCTATCCTGCCTCTTCCCACTCCTCCATTCATCTCCAGCTCCTTTTTCGTGTAATGGAAGGTGTACAACATGTTTAATTGCTCCTTGCTGTCTGGTCAGACACACGATCTGCGTCTCTAAAAATACCCCCGCGTGCACGGCAGCCCCGAAAACAGTAGAAGGGAAGGATTTCGTGGAGTATTGATAACGGAAAAAGACAGATAAGATGCATATCCGCGGAGACCTGAGAGGGATGAAAACGCTGGCACATGCTGCTCTGACGTCACCAGAAACTCGAGCAGCTCGGAAAGAGGAATGGATTTATGCTTTTGCACGCCTGACTCAAAAGGCCAGCACATCAGGTTACCTTCTCACGGACTTCAGTTACCCATCAAAACACTGTCTCTCAATGGGCTGACCTCATCCTTCTGCCGGGGTCTAGCGGATGAAGATGGAGTGAAATTACAGTGCCGATAAATGGTTTGTGTTGTATGATGTTATTTTAAATCAGAGAGAAATGCAAAATGTTTGTGCGGAGTCTCTCTTTTTCTTACTGTAAGAAGAAAGAAGTTTCTATTTTTATATAATATATTTTCAATGTATAACAATAAAATATACTTCATATTAAGTGAAATGTGTAAATGAGTGAATAAGTGTGTCAAATAAGTGAATTTAAATACAAATTAAAATACATTTTAAAATATACAGTGAATGATTTTTTTTATATTTCATGAAAGCCCACTTTTGTATTTTTTATATTTTCATATAACGTATATTTAAAAAAAATAATTATAGTGCATTTAAATAATTGAACTTTACTACAATAAATATGTCTTTTTTGTTATTATTTTGTCTAAATGAAAATAAAACTAAGTGACATAAGTAAATCTGGATATAAAAACAAAATCAGTATTAAAACACGTAAATATTTGCAGAAATCTACATTTTTCATAAAATTTCAATATTAAGTTTCTAGTTTTGTGCATTTTAACGGGTGAACTTTAAACCACCCTTACACTTAATGCACTTAAAAAAAATAGCTTAGGGACAAGCAGTTTGTGAATCACTGATTTATCATGTCCGTGTTGAAAGTCAGTCATAATAAATAAACTCTTTCTTGAGAGAGAAAAAGTAGGCTGTTACCTTTTCCCACAAATCCACATCCACCTGTCAGGCCTGTGGCTTCTCGGTGGAGCAAGCAAACAGAGCAGGATCTTGTCAGATTTGATCTTATCTGATCTGCTTGTTTTTCTGGGCCCAGGTTCAAATGCCAGACGACGCACCACAATATGAGAGCTTTCCAGGGGACCACCGAAACAACAGTTAAACTGAAAAGCAGTGGTGGCCTCTTTCTTCTCTCACCAAACGCGCGTGTGTGTGTGTCTGTGTGTGTGCGTGTGTGTGTGTGTGTGTGTGTGGCCGGCTGCACTTGTTATGGAGGGTGATGGAAACACATGTCAAAAAGGAACTGAGTGTTTAACGTCTCCTGTTCAGCAAACTTCCTGAAACAGGAGGTCTCTGTGTGTGTGTGTGTGTGTGTGTGTGTGTGTGTGTGTGTGTGTGTGTGCATGTGTGTGTGTAAAAGTGCTGTCTCATACTGTCTTTTCCTCTGATATTTTTCTGACCCACTTTCAACACGAATTCAACTGTTGATGGCTTTGCAACACAATGTAACATCAACAAGCCACAACAATGTCAAACAATTACTGACAATTCAGAGTGAGGAAAGCTGTTCACTGGAGGGATTTCATTCTCATAGAAGCTGCAACATATTTATGCCAAGCAATGAACACTGCAATGTGAAAAGGATGTTAAAAACTCACATGAGATGAAGACTGCTGTTAGCGTGTTTTATTTACACTGAGGTGGTCACTTTTTGGAAGACTACATGCTGATATCACATGACCAGTCGAAAAGTGCATAAATCTCTTCTGTTTCTGGATATTGTTTCTCAGTTAATAACTGTATTATCGTTGACTGCAAAAATTCATTTAGTCGTCGGTAACATCCAAAAAAACTTCTGATTATGATTTGGGAGATATAAATCCCTACAGAAAATCCCTACAGTCTGTGAATAAAGCAGATTGATCAGCAGATAAAATCTAGTTAATCTAGTTTCTTCTAACTACGGTTATTATCAAGAGGTTTCTATCGTTTTTCAAGTTTGAGAGAGTAATCCATAAGCTTGTGTCATCGCAACTTGAGTATATCTCTCTATATGGGAGCAAGTCAATCCAATATAAATCGACTTTAGATGGTTCAAAATGCGGCTGCCAGACTTTTGAATGGCACATTTAAATTTGACCATATTTCTCCCATACTATGTTTTCTCCACTCGTTGCCAGTACAGAATTTATATGTACATTTATATCCATTTTATGTTTTTTTTTTTCTTAGCAGACAGTTTGTACAGCACAGTGGTCAACTAGCAACTGTTGTTTTTATTGTGCTTTATAAATAAATTTGATTTGATTTAACATTTTGACAATGGTTCTATTTTTCTACAATTCTACAACCAATAGGTGTAAAAAACCAAGATGCCCTTTTGAGGGAGAAAAAATAAAAAGGAAATCTACTGTGAATTGCTTCAGTTTTTCCAAAGTCAATTTGTGTGTATCATTTTTGAGATTTAACATATTTACTTTTATTTTAAATATCCCTTAAATAAGGTGCCATCTTGCGGCTGAATAAAAATACATGTAGGTTAGTGTGCTGCATTCAGCCGTTTGATACATTCTTCGTTCTGCAAGCTTTAGGTTTAATTAAAATGCTAGTGACTTACTACAGCTCTGATCAAATCTTTTGTGTCTAATTGATTACGTTTGTGGGATGTAATAAGCGAGATAATGTACGTCTAAATGGCTGTTTTCACAAAATAAAGCCCTTCAGTCTTATACAACAGCCTTCTGCTTTGCGTTGGGCTGCTGATAAACCTGTCAGGCTTTATTCTGCGATAACAACCGTCTAGACGCACATTATCCCTTACGTAAATTATGTAAACACTTAGTGCCAATGATAACGCACAAAATAAGAAGCAATACTAAAACAAATAAATAAAGATAAAAATGAAGAGCATTATAATACTTTGTCTTCAGATAAATAATATAATTTCTGGCTTTGAATCAAGTAAACAGGTATACAGCTTTCAATCTTATAAATAGCAGAGTGTCTCACATCATTAAGTAGGGAAGAGGACTAATATTATTGTGAGTTTGTGAAACACGCAGCAGCACAAAGAGGCAGATCTCTCTGCATGCTTTAGCAGCTCTCGAGTGCTAATTGAGCGAGTGGAGTTAACGGCAGATTCAGAGGCCAACTGTTCACAATCCCCCTCACGGCTAAAGATAGATTCAGTCAGCAGCACGCCGACTGCACACGTCTGCTGAATGACAGTACTACTACACGCTCACACACATGCGTGCACGCGCATGCACACTTCTGAATCACACACTTCAACATCACAGGATAATCAAACAGAAGTGCTGGAAAATCATGCTGAGCCGTAACAAGAAATTTGCTTCTGATAACTATTTTAAGGGATGCAAACTGGTGACTTTTAGATAACTTTATGCTTAACATTTTAAATAACAATAATTCTCAACAATTCTGATTAATAGTATTTTTTAAATGTGGCTTGCAATATCATCATGGATCAGTTTGAATGAGCTTGAAAATGATTGTGTCTCTCATATATTACAATATATAATACAAGCTATATTGATATGATTTAGCATATTGCTAGCATGTTTTTGTATGTTAATACCCCAGGATTTAATTTTAGGTTCTCAGAACTTTCTGGGAATATTAGTTTCTAGTTCCCAGAATGTTTTCTGTTGGTTAGCTAGGAAAGTTTTTTGTGTGTGAATAGAGCATCAGGATTTCTTCTAGATAAAGAAAACATTTTCGAAATGCCCTGATATTCATGACAGCTTAGGACAAAATGTGCAATGATTACCAACACAGCTCTTCATTAGTGATAAACAAAGATCGGTGAAGCACTTCAGACCATCCGGCAGACAGGCAGACAGAGAGAGAGAGAGAGAGAGAGAGAGAGTCTCAGAAGGTCAACAGACAGATTATCCCGTCTAAAAGCAATTTAAGGGCTAAAAGGTGCAGATGACAAAACTGCTTACATGTGTTTATGGTACTGTTTGCATAAAATACAAAAATGCCATGTTTTCAGACATAATTATATATATTTTAGACAACACAATATCAAAGTTTAAACTTCACGGTGGTTAAGAAATCAATATTTGGTGGAATATGCAACAAATGAAAAAAATGGCTACTCTGGTAAATTTTCTGAAGAGAAAATAAATGCTCTTAATAATTTTATTACATAATTAAATGAAATGTTAACAGATCATAGAAACTAACAATTTTTATGTGGTCTCTAATTTTTTGTCCTTAGCTGTATGTTCGCCCTGACCTCAGCCCAGACAGGAGGGCGAGAGGAGGAGGAGGCAGTGGAGGCGTCAGGATGGGGGAGGGGTTGTTTTGACACTGAGCCAGGAGTTCTGCCAATCAGCTCCAGTCTCAATCGATGAGGGGGGAAGGGTGCAACAAGATGACAGAGAAGGACAAAAAAAAATGGCGAATTGGCCCAGAGCAGGATGAATCTCTGACTGCGGCGGGCAATGAAGGAAGCCGCTGACTCAGGAGTTCCTGGTGTTTAGCAAGTGAATATGTGACTAAACGGAGTGCATTCCACAGCCTTGATTCACCCCGCTCTCCCTTCCCCCCTCACAGTCTCCTCCCTCATGCCTTTTTCCAGGGTGATTCCTGCATTTTTTTTCTCTCCCTCTTTTTCTTTTCCTCATTCTTGGTATGTCAACACTTCCAGACTCGCTCTCTGCCAGGTCCACTCACTCACCACGGCATTTTTAATTGGGCGCGTTTGCCACACAAGAACTGAATCCCCTCCGCCCCTCTCGCTTCGTCCCAAACAAAAACATCCTGAGGGTCAGGCCTGCTCAGGGCTCCACTACAGGAAGCAGGGATTGAGCCGAGGCCAGGCACAGACCCAGACAATGTGTTATTAGGCAGAAAAAAGGATGTTATTCTGGAAACAATGATTCAGAAGGCTTTGTGAGCGATACAGTATTGACGCTAGCATATGCTAATTGAGGAATACAGCTTGGTAATTAAAGAGAAGATGAGTCGGCCCACACAGGATCTGTGTGTATTCTGCTTTCAATGATTATGAGGGAACATCTGTGGGATTTCAACTTAAATATATGGATTGTCATTGATTCTACTGTGTTTTTGAAACATTAGGCAACTATATTATTTAATAATATTTGTGCAGATGGGTGTGAATAGACACAAATTCTGTTGATACTAATTCCATTAAAAAAAAAAGATATACTTGTACTTGAGGAGCATTATTATGTAAAATATTTTGACTTCCCCTCAAATGATTTACCGTATATTAAGCTTATTTTTTCTGACACAATAACCAGATAGATAGATAGATAGATAGATAGACAGACATACAGACAGACAGACAGATAGATAGACAGACAGACAGAATTTGTCAATAGTGACAATCAATAAAATAAACAAATAAGGCAGTATGTTCTTGCAGCTTTGCAATTACTTGATATTTTGAAATGTATTATAATAAAAAACTGTTTTTTTTTTATATTTCAGAGTATTACTGCATTTACGGTATTTTTTAAATGTTTTTTTTATTCAGTATAAAGAAATAATAAATATTTGTTGAAGGTAATAGTCATAAATGTAAACAATTTTAAAGATGATCATTATAATTTTTGCAGCAAATCTACAACTCTATCATTAAAATCTGTAAGTGCAGATCAAGTGCAGGGATAGCGATGAGCTCTGCTAATAGCAAACACTCATTCAACTGGCCTTGTAAGGAAGTATGTGTAGATTTATCCCCAAAGCTATGAGGAAGCGAGCCATGGCACCATCTGCCCAACTTCAGCTAATCACCTCTGCCAGATGGAGGAGAATATGGAGCTTTTTTTTGAGATCCTTTCTGCAACATTGCTCCTCTGGCTGTTGTAAAAGAAAGACAAACTGTGGGGTAATACAAACGGGATAATTTATTCACCTTATTTACGGTGCTTCTTATATTGCTTAGCTGTTCTACCCAATATAATCTCTACATTCCCGGCATGTCCTGACACAGAATTTAAGACACTGAATATAGTGAAAAAAATATGAATAAAGTAAAAAAAATAACTAATAATTATCACCATACTTCCACAGTTAATTGTTTGATCTAGGAATTGCAGACAATTTTTGTATTACGTTTTCTAAAAGGTTTTGTTTAAATATACAAATGAGACATTAATTAATTAAATATGTGCTACTTTGCATACATTGTCAGGTTCACACTTCTTGTTTTATTATTATTATTTTTTATATTAGAGTCAAAGTTTTTAACAGAGAGGATTTTGTTTTTACTTATTTCTTTTCATAACCACATAATTCAGAAAACGCTGTGAACAGTCAGAAAAAAAAATGTGTTGAATAAAATGTTGCATAAAATCAGGAATGTTTAATGTGAACATAGTAAAAACCTTTAGAAAACATATAAATAAAACTATAAAGTACTGTTGAAATGGAGAGTTATGGCTTGGTGCAGGAGAAAAAACCCTCAAAATGGCCTTTAAAAATATGTATAGTCATTAAAATCTACAGCCAAATACAAACACAAACTGATGAAGTGGCATAAAAGAAACACTTAAAAGTGTATTCTGGATGCTTTCATTCCATTAGACAGAAAAAAAAAACACTTTACAAAAAACCAAAAAACCAGAGGTGCATGAAAAGGTTTGTTTTTGCCTGTAGTGTCTCGCCTGAATCTCCATTTTCAAGAGTCATTGATCAAAGCAGATTTAGCTTAGGTTAGTCGCCATCTTAGATTATTGACAAATCTACGTTCATCAGATGGCTCTGTGAAGGGCGGAGAGCCCTTGACTGAAAGCCTTAGTATTCAGCTCAGCATTCGGCTCGATACGTCTGACTCCGGCTCTCTCTTTTGATGGGAGTTTGATTGCGACAGTGGACGTTTTTCAATGGCTGCCATGAGAAATGTAAATACTATTATCAACCTGCAATGATTTATTCACCTGATGCCTAATAAAACTTCGCAATCCAGATGAATCATGGCTTGCTCATGGAGGAAGCCAGCCCAGCAGACTGCATGTAGTGACAGAAAGCGAGGCTTTGAGATCTGCCAAACACACTCAGCCTCCAGTTAGCCATTATAGCACCAACCATGGCCATGGTGAATTCAGAAGCCATTCCCACTTTCATCAATCATAACGATAACATTAATGCTACTATATATAGGTTTCTCACAATAGAAATAAAATATATATTTGTAATTAATTTGACTGGTCAGTAGATTTGACGAGAAGCTGAAATGCGTGGTTTTGTCATAAAAAAATATTTGATCCTTACTGGCTAAATTGAGAAACTTCAAGTTTTAAATAATTATATCTTCTGAATGCAACTTTTCCATCAATTTTGGAGCACACAGGCTTATAGATAACATAAAACCCCCAAAACTTTACTGAGCACTGAGTATATTGATGTAAAATGCATGCCGTGAATACGTAGCTATGAATTACTGTATTTAGACAGTTTGGAGCTCATATGAGTATTCCCTTTGAAATATAGCTCAGGCTGCCATTTTAATGCGAGTATTCGTCATTTGACAATACATATCTGAAAGCAGGTTACAGTGGACTGACTTTTTTTTGCCACGATACATGCATTATAAAATGCCCTGCTAGACTTCTTTTGGACTTGACTGACAAATTCAACAATTGTGGGATAAATGATTGGAGAGCTGAGCGCTAACAACACGCTTTACAAGACCCATTGCAACAAACACCATTTAACTGAATCCCAATAACAGCAAGAGATCTGATCAATAAGTGTGAAACAGAGACAGAATGTCAGCTTCAAAGCTAAAATAAATAGATAATGAATGAATAAAAATAAAAAATAAAAAAAGAGAGATTGTAATAATAAAGAAATAGTAACACAGCAAAAAAACAACAACACAAACATAAAATAAAATAGAATAAAATATTGGATTATGGTGGCTTAAACTATAAACTATTTGCTGCAT
Source organism: Danio jaintianensis (assembly GCA_903798115.1). Lineage (NCBI taxonomy): Eukaryota > Metazoa > Chordata > Actinopteri > Cypriniformes > Danionidae > Danio > Danio jaintianensis. The sequence continues at coordinate 7,862,054 of CAIGQV010018299.1, read as the reverse complement.
TTGTACAAATAAATATCAAGACTCAGAACATATTTTTATAACTTATCCTTAACTTCTTTGAAGCGTTAACAAAGCAATTCTCATGATTGGATGCTTGAAAAAATGCAACAAGATGCCTATATAAACAAACAAAAATGTAACGCCTTTTTACAGTGTGCTTTATAAAAATACGCCTACTACGGATGTTTATGTATATTTTGATGTACCTGCTACTGTAATACCTGTGAATAATCAGAATCAGAAAGACCTTTATTGCCAGGTGTTTACCCATATGAGAAATTTGTTTTTGTGACAGAAGTTTCCACAGTGCAACAGAATGATACAGATGAATGAAACAGATAATATAGGAATTAAAAAACATGAATAATAATGAACCATAAATAACGAACAACAACCCTAAATCAATCCCTATTCTTAACTGTAACCTTACAGCAAAACACAGCTTTTATATTATTATATACTTTGAACTGATTGTAATGATTGTAGTGATGTGACAGTAGATTGAGGCGCAGTGTAGAGGATGCAGAAACAGACAGGGTGCGTACAGCAGGGTCAGGTCAGCAGCACCTGCAGAATCCTGTATTAAACATGGTCTGAACTCTGCCCTGGGCTCACAAACATGACTACTACTGACACCAAAATAGAAAAATTACATTTGAGACTGACAGTAATGCACTAGGACAAAGGCAGGACAAACATACTGCACATGCTGACACAAATCATACCCACACTTTCATACACATGACTTTAGAGAAACAAAATGTGCTTTTTGATGATAATAATAATAATAATAATAATAATAATAATAATAATAATAATAATAATAATAATAATAATGATCACTTAAAATGATAAAAAAATATCCTTTGCATAAACTTTTCAGGAACTGAGAGATTGTTTAGGGCGTTACGTTGGCATGATTTTGCTAAATCATGCCAGCTCATCAAAAGTCAAGTGTTCACTAACTTTTTAATAGTTAACTAGTCTGTGATGCTTCATTTCTCATCTGTAACTTGTAGCTTATAATAAGCAATAAATAACTAAATACATAAACAAAAAGTAAACAAATAAATGAAAATGAATAAATAAAAAAGAAAAATCAGAAACATAAATACATGGGAAAGTGAAAAATTAGAGAACTAAGATAGATAAACTAAAAAATAAACAAACAAGAGCAAATCACAGAAAGAGAGATAAAACAGCAGAAAAATACAAAAATAGTCAAACAAACAAACAAACAAACAAACAAACAAACAAACAGAATAGTGACCACGGAATAGTTGAATGAGTAATAGAAAGATTAAAACATACACAGAAAATTAGTAAAAGAATCTTTAAATAAATAAATAAATATTAAAGAAATGGATGTAATTGAAAAATTACCAGAGTGTCACTAGTGTCCAGCAAATATATTCTGGTCCACCAGCCAGACCAATGCCAAACCAGCAATGCTATAGTCTAATCAAAGCAGTGAATATCTCTCCCAATATATCTCTCAACCCTATCTGTTACTATAAACACTCCACATGTCCTACCAACCCATCTACTTTCCACTCCAAGTATATTCAAACAAGACAGCACAGTCACCCAGACGCCTGTTCTGCTCTCCAACATATATCTGAACAAAAAATACAATATACTGTATGTTCCTTACACAAAAGTGTTCTGGGCACTAAAGTCAAAACATGTGCGTGGACACACACACACACACAGTCATGCATGTTGACAGGTCACTTGCCTCTTAGAGTGTGTGTTTTTGGCTGGTTCTGGCTGTATTTTACTGCTATATTGCGTTTGCTGGTGCTGGACTTGGTTAGAGAAAGAGATGGGTACAGAGGAGGCTGGCAGGACCATGGCCCCCTCCCCTGCTCTTCGTCTGCCTGCTGTGTGTTAAAATATATCCACACACACACACACACACACACACACACACACACACACACACACAC
>CAIGQV010018299.1:7842515-7860095 GCA_903798115.1 Danio jaintianensis | reverse complement strand
CACACACACACACACACACACACACACACACACACACACACACACACGTGTCTCTTCTTCCAGAGTTACCAGACATTACCTTATAGAAGAAGCAGAGGAGAGCAAACCAGAGAGGTGGTCTTTCTCTCGCTCAATCTCAACCCGCTCCTTCAGTTCATCTGCACTGCAAAAACTTTACATTTATTAAATGTTATTATTCACTTCATATCTATCCAGTATTCCCTTTTTTATATTAATTTTAAGATTTATGCTTAAGTTAAAACCAACAAAAACTATTTGGAAATTAAGAAAAACACATTTATCTTAAATTAATAACAATAATCCTCAAAACAAGAAACCTATTTTCCAAATGTGTTTTTCAAAGAACATTATTTGTTACGTAATTAATTTATGATTTCTTTCTTACGTGAATGAATGAACAATTGAATGAATGAATATATTTCCTAATAGTGTGTTCTTTTCTAAGAGTTGGATATATGTTAGATAAATGCTCAAAACTAGTCAAAATATGTGTTAGCAAATCAGCTAAGAAAAAGTGTGTTTTTTTGTTTTGTTTTGTTTTTTAAATATGACTCACTCCTTTTGGCCTATTCCCTTCATCAGGGGTCATTACAGTGGAATTAATCCACCAATTAATCTGGTATAGTTTTTCCTGTTCCGAACCTAACCGTAAGAGTGCACAAACTCATGCAACCCCACGCACCCTCTCATTTACACACACTCACACACACACACACTACAGTCAAATTAGTTTTTGTCACGTCTCACGTCTTTGTAATGAAAATATTTCCAAATAAATAAATAAACTGCTTTAACACTTCCACTGTTTCATTATACATTTAATTGTTATTTACTTTTTATTTTATTTGGATAAAGAAAAATGCAATTTCTCCATATGTCCACCTCTTTCTGTTATGGGGCGTCTCTGAGTACACAGACTCCCATGACTCAACATCTCTGGCGGTGTGAATCCAGCCTCTGCTCTGCTCTGTTTGTCCCAGGAGGGAGAGGGAAAGAGAGGGGCTTCTGGAGCTCTGCCCCGCGCTGGCTCAAATTTCCCACTTGTCAAGCCTGATAGATTTGGCTAAAAATAAAAGAAAGTGGAGGCCCATGACGGCCGGATGAATGAATGAATGAACTCTGCTGCAGCTTTACCCCCCCAAACAAATCCCCCCAAAAACAGTCCCCGATAACCCTCGACGGCAAACCCAGACCTTCCTCCCTCGCTTTCCAACAAAGATGTGATGATGCCAAGAGAAGTGCATTCCTGAAACAAACGTCCCCTTTTTCCCAAAGTCCAGACAGTGAGAAAAGCAGCAGAGAGACACAAAAGAGACACTAAACACATAGCAAATGCAGGAAGAGACTGGGGATTCCGCCGCTTTTATTCATTCAACTCCCTTTGAGCTGCATGAACAGACGCTTCACAATAGAAATAATACTGCATAATATATACTCTAGAGGATCAGGCAAGTTGTCACCCAAGCATCAAAAGTCTAAATGTAATTATATTATATAAAAGGTATTAAAATATTAGAATATAATTTTTTTATTATGTATATAACAAAAATAAATATATAAAAACTTATAATATATAAACAAAACAACTTTATTTTAACATTAATTTCAGACAGGCCAACATCAAGTACAATAATGATGCAAATGTTTAATAACTTTGTGCAATATTAAACTTTAAAAGAAAAAAACTAAACAATCTAGCCTCTCACATGAACAGGTTGAGAAAAGCTGCATGACAGGAATAATGACGCTGTGCAAATACATTAGGCCATTCACAGACACCAAAGGGAAGGAAAGGGACACTTGCAAAGAAAAGCAAATAGGAGAGAGGAAGGATTCAGTATATAACCTTTGCCAGGTCAGACATTTCTCTAGTCAAGTCTTTAGTGCATTTCCTCCAATGTCATCCCAAAAAGCATCTGCTCATAGCCTTGCAGGCATGAGCAAAACATTCCCCAGCTATTTACCATATGTTTAGCCAACTTCAAAGTACTACAAGTGTAGTGTAGTGTAGTGTAGTGTAGTGTGGCCAAGTATGGTGTCCCATACTTGGAATTTGTGCTCTGCATTTAACCCATCCAAGTGCACACACACAGTTAGTGAACACACACATACCGTGAACACACACCCGGAGCAGTGGGCAGCCATGCTGCGGCGCCCGGGGAGCAGTTGGGGGGGAACGGTGCCTTGCTCAAGGGACTCACCTCAGTCGTGGTATTGAGGGTGGTGGAGAGTGCTGGTCATTCACTCCCCCCACCCCCAATTCCCGCTGGTACCGAGTATCGAACCAGCAACCTTCGGATCACGAGTCCAACACTCTAACCACCAGGCCACGACTGCCCCCAGGAGGTACAGTACAAGGGTACAGTACTGTGCCAACTGTGACTACAGCTGTGGTAAACACTCATAACGCCACTCACAGATGTAATATCTGAAACACTGACCAGCAACAGACCAGTAAACGGCTACTAACCAACCACTAGAGGCCTACAGAAAAGCCGTCAAGGCTAGTATTTGTTTTCATTTTTTAAATATTATTGGCATCTGTTTTATTTACTTTTAGTTTTGTAGTAATAGTAAAAAAATAGTATGATCATCTGCTTTATATAAACTCTAAATTATAAGTACTGCCTTCATCAACCATCAAAAATTGAAATGCATTTTTACTTTTTTGGAAAGCTAATTAGACAAAAGCAGCACCTGGTTTCACCTGGCCTAAACGGTTACCCAAGAGTATCCTGAAATACCTTCCTTCACCTAATCTCATGTCAGTGAGGTGATACATGATACAGCAGGGTTAAAAATAGCCTTCCTCTCTCTCTTTCTTCATGACCTTTCACTTGGTGCTCTCCTTACCGCTCGGAGCGTTGGAGGAAGCCTCAACATGCAGCTCTTTGACACAGAGGAGACTCCTCCAATCAAAACACACCCAGAACAGGAGATGGTGTCATAGCCCAGAGTTTCTCACGGGGCAGTAAAGTGAACTCAGAGAGCGGTGTCACATTTGTGCTTTATAAAAGAAGCAAAGGAAATGACTGAAAAGAACTTACGCAAGGCAACACGAAATGGTCATTTATGCACTGAATGTCGTCAGTCGCTCCCAAAAGTCTACCTATCCTATTAAAAAGCAGACGAAATATCAACTGACCCCTCAGGGTGTGAGCGAAGAGTGGGATTGTGATTGCTATATGATGAAATGTTCACAGTGAAATCAATAGGCAATTTTGTGTCACTTAATCTTTGGAAATTTTTACAGACTGTTTTCCCACATAACGTTTTGAACGGTTGCAAATGTTGCCAAGTTCCATGACGTAAGTGCCAAAACTCTCCTTTGGGACTCAAACGAGCACGTGTTCGGCGAAATCTCTAAATCTTTGTTTTCATTTTTATGTCGATCCAGACAGACCTCAGAAACATTACATCACTGAGAGTCATCCCCCCCCCCCCACCCCCAGCGGCATCGGGACCCTTCACTTGTGTCGTTTCATCAATCAATGCCCTTTGAGAGAAAAGAATGTACGAGAGGGAGGGGGAGACGTGAAAGCCATTTGTTTTCTTTGTTAGGCACAAGCGGAAGACTTGAATCAATAGCCCAAGCCTGTGAATCAAACTCTGGAGGTGGTCTGCTCACAAACAAGCCGTTCTGAGTCACACGTTTTAACGAGTCATTGCTTTCGAACTTGGGAGAGAATGAGAAACACACCACTGTACAGTTCGGCCCTGATGCAGCTGTGCCGGGCATCTTAATCCATGACATTACAACATACTCAAATCACTCTTTCCTCTGTTATTTTTCCTCCGTCAACTGTGTTGGCTGGTTTAATGTGAAACACAAAGTCAGAACATGAGATGTAGTACTTAAAGGGTCTGTGCGTAGTACTTTAAGTCCGTGTAAAACCAAAATTTACAATGTTTATTTTGCCTGCTCACATTGTTATTCTTATAGTGAATAATTAATCTGTGCACGTTAATCCACTGAAAAAATAAAGTTTGTTAAAAGTCTGACCATCTGGTTACATGTTTGGAGTCCTTCTGTTGAGGTCAACCTGAGGGCTTACATAGCAACTGTAAATTAATAACCTTAACCACACCTTTCTTACCGTTAGTTTGCTATGAGAGAATGATGTGCAAAAGAAAGCCCTGTCCCCTACTCTATATTCCAATTCTGTTGGAAGCATATCAACATACTAAAATTGCAGCAAATTCTGGTTCACACAGACTTTAATTCTAGCATAATTTACTCAATTTATTTTCCTTTCTTTTTTTAAGATTTACTTTTGCCACTTTTTGCTTTTATTATGATAGGTTGGTAGCTGGGCAGAAAGCAAAGTTGGAGAGAGGGGGTGGAGGTTGAGACTCGAACTCTGGGATGCCTGAAGTGTATTGTCTCTATACACCCAAGGCTATCTGCTCCCTCATTTCTTTCCATATATTTTGACCACTTCATGAAATAAGTGGGGTCTAATGTTGTTTTGAACCCCATTGGCTTTGATTGTATGGACAAATCAACAAATTCCAGGTCTGGAATGACCTGAAGATGAGTAAATAATGGCAGTTGTCTCTTTTTGGGATAAGCAGAAGAGAGATTACCACAGAGATGAGAGAGAGTGAAAAATAAAAACAAAAGCGCTGAGCGCCTGCTGCTCTCCCCTTCCACACAATCCAGTCATTCAAAGGCATTCCTGGTGCATGATGGGGGAAACTTCACCCACTCAGAGTTATAAGTGCATGCAACATGCCTCACTAAGACACGAACAATGTCCTCTTTCACTTGCTTCACCCCATGCTGCACATGCAGAAAAGCACGCTGGGAACGGGACAGATCGCTGCTTCACAGTATGCACAAGCTCTGAGCAAAAACTGAGGGTTGATACAGACTACAAACATATTTGGAGGACATACAGTAAACCTGTCGTGATTAACAACTTATAGATTTAATAAGTCATTTCAAATGATCAAGTTATGAATATGCCAAAGCAATAGATTGCATGTTATCTTTACTTCAGATATACAAAAATCAATCTGTGTGCTTCAAAGCCAAATTATGTTTTACATGATGTGGTCAAATCTGAGATGACACGATAATATCAAAAAATATTGGGCCACACTGAAAATGTACCCTTTCTATTTTCTAATATGAACACATCAAAATCCAATCAAAGAACAGAATCAAGACCCACCAAGTTTGGCATAGCCAGATATTCAGACTGACGGCAATAGGTTTAGACTGGACTACAGTTTTTATTGGCCATGCACTGCTCAGACTGGCATGTACAGCAACCAATCACATTCATAATGACAGCATCTTACAACATGTGTTCAATATAATATGAATGTAAAGAATTATTGGTACCAGATGAAATTTCGAAATCTGTGGTTGTGTCTCCTAAATGGCATGTTTGCTCCTGGGACCTATATCCTTGTGACATGGCACTAAAACGTTCACACAGGGAAAGCAAAAATAAAAGGTCGACACGGAGAAAGAAGAAGGACTTTAGGAACATCCATTTATTTACCACTACAACTTTTTATACTTTCAAAATAACTCGAATTGTAGCCTTCAACTCAATAGGTGTCAATATCGTACACTCTCCATAGTTGTTTATCAGATCCATGACACTGGTGTGAAATCACACGGTCTGTAGAAAGTTTTATGCATCAGATGTTCAGCCAACTGCCTGTGGATGTGATGCCTGAGGCTGAGCCTAAGTCCCGCCCTGCATTTTTGTTGTTTAGATAATCCATTACACCCAGATATGTTGCAATAAATAAAAGATCGGTTTTGTCATTGTGACTTCAAACAAAAAATAAATGACATACAATAAAATTGTGCACTATTCACTGCTACTCAAAGAAATACATTTGTGACTAGAATCATGTGACTCTTGGTTCAGATGATCAAATGCTCTTAATCCACTGAATCTTTAGATCATCTCAAATCTTGCTGGAGAACATGATCATTATCATTAATTTGTGGATTGGTGCAGTGCGAGCTAAAGGCATTCTGAAATTCATACATTTTTTCAATCCATTTTTTTATATATATAATTCAATTGCTAAAAGAATTGTTTGCATTAAACTAGAAAAATGCAAAACAGAAGAATTTCCACAAGTAGCTTAAGACATCTGGATCCTCTTTATGTCATTTCAATAGTCAGATTAGCCATGGCTGACTTTATGAACCTTGGAAGATCTGTATAAGCTCTGCTCCTCTAGCAAAAATGACGGGTTTGTCCCCTTTTGGCCTACATTAGTCACTGACACCTGCTCTCAAACATGTTATAATTTAACAGATAGTTCACCAAAAAAAATTATGTCATCATCCCTTTACCTTTTACTTGTTTCAAACCTGTTTGACTTTGAACTCAAAATAACCTATTTTAAAGAATGTTGAAAACCTGTGACCACTGACTTCCATAGTATTTGTCCTACTATGGAAGTCAATTGTTACAGGTTTTCAGCTTTCTTCAAAATATTTTCTTTTGTTTAACACAATAAAGGGTGAGTAAATAGTGAGTAAACCTTCATTTTTGGGTGAACTATCCCTTCAAGAACGTCCAATGACAACAATCGAAAAGGCTCAATAACCAGCAGGTTCATTTTTGAGTGAGTCTTAAGGCATCTAATGCGCTTTCAAATAAAAATGTGAAATCAAAGTTGACTGAACATACACATAAGGTGCACGTGAGAGAGTTCATTTGAGGACTTCAGTCACATTTCAGAATGATCGAATCTTTCCCTCTCATGGCCGAAAAAACTAAACTCTCGGCGCTGTATTAAAAGTTCAACTGGAAGGTATGACTGAGCTTCCAGGGAAAATGGATCCTCCAATGCATCCATAATTGGATTGAACCTTTTGGCAGAGGTTTGCCTACAATGAAAGTTGATTTTCTATTTCGAGTTAATATTGCAGTCACTTTGCGGCTCGATATTTATTTATACGGTCTCTTTTTTGCAGCACCTGGAGAGGAAACTGAAAAGGAAGCTTTATTTCCTTTGCAAAACACTTTAAAAATGGACGTACATCAACCAGAGCATAACTTTCAGCAAACCTTCTGTTTGTAAGTGACATTTCGGTCAAAATGGCTTCCTAACTGAAACGAAATTTTAATGAGGGTGCAGATTATCTCATTCAACCTGCCGCCCCAAAGCTCCACAAGGGGACATTTGAGGACACCTGTCAAACATTTACCCACCGCGCAATTGACCCAGTTACCTCTGTGACCGTGATCCATGATGTCTGGATGCTGCTGGGTCTAAATCCCAAAATCTCAAAACAAAATTTCCCATCTTTTCTGCATATGCGTGAGGTGTAAAAGCAAAAGTCAAAACTCAAATTTGATCACTCACAGTGGTTTGCTCCATTGTTTGACTGCTCTGACAGGAGGTGGCAATGACAGCTCCGAGTGTTAGCATGCGCTGAGATGCTCCCGCGTGACTGTGGGATTGAGACGCATGTTGAGGTGCAGCGCCAGCAACACTTCTCGGATGGGTTTTCGGGGTCGACGGCACAGGCCTCCTCACAGAGGAGCGTCTCTCTCTCTCTGTGTGTGGATTAAGCTCCACCTCTGTCACGCTAACACACGCCCTCCGACTTCATTGACTGTAAACCTCAGCCATACTTCCTTTCCTGTAATGAACAGTGAATTTCTTATTGTCATACATGAGAGTTTTTTTCAAAATAGCACAAGAAGAAATGAGGGTTTACATCTTATGAGGCAAAACAAATTAAAAATGACTGGGCTAGACACCTGTTTTTGATCATGCTTCTTTAAAATGAGTCATGTCATGAACGTCTGGCAGAAAGACAGCAGAATCGCTTCTGGAAAAAGTGATAATGCCATGTTTGCAAAGTGATCTTTATCATGTGTGCTTTGAGAAATAGCTCAAATGTAATTTGGAAAGGTTGGAAACTTGCTATGAATTTCAGTGTTTATTAATGCATGACAAACTACTTTTAAAGTTATGCCAGCTAATACACTTTCAATAATATTACACTGTAAAAAATGCTGTTTTCCTCACAATTCCTTCATGCTGTCCCAACACAAACTGATTAAGTTAACTTAATCATTTTTACAAATTGAAGTAGACTATACATAAAACAATTAAGTTGTCGCAAAAAAAACTTAAGAAAAAGTGATAATGCCATGTTTGTAAAGTCATCTTTATCATGTGTGCTTTGAGAAATAGTTAAAATGTAATTTGGAAAGGTTGGAAACTTGCTATGAATTTCAGTGTTTATTAATGCATGACAAACTACTTTTAAAGTTCTGCCAGCTAAAACACTTTCAACATATTACACTGTAAAAAATGCTGTTTTCCTCACAATTCCTTCATGCTGTCCCAACACAAATTGATTGAGTTCACTTTATCATTTGTACAAATTTTTGTAGACTGAACATAAAACAGTTAAGTTGTCCCCAAAAAAAACCTTAAGAATTGTGTTGATTTAACTCATTTTAAATAAGTAGTTTGAACAAGCAGCAAAAGTCATTTTTTGAGTGTACATCATTAGCCCTGTGCATACACTCAAAAAGGACGTTTGTTTTGTTCAAACTACTTATATAAAATGAGCTGAAACAACGCAATTCTTGAGTTCTTTTTCAAGGACAACCTAATTGTTTTATGTTCAATACACTTAATTTTGTAAAAACTAACAAGTTAACGTTATTCATTCAACACAAATCGATTGGACAAAGGGCATAAAACTGCACAACTGAAAAGTTTTTAAAATTGTCCATGAGTTATCCTAGCTTTGCATTTTATGTATCTATTTTTGTTTAGCTATAGATTTTACTAATGGTTTTACTGCTTTTATAGTGACAGTTTTTGCATTTTTAAGTATTGTTCATAGTTTTCAAGTCACAGTTAACGATAAATGTATTAGTTAAAAATAAGATAATTATTTAAACTTTAATGTAAAATGTACATTTCTATTGTATCATTTACAAATATTGCAATAAGAAATCACTAAAAACTAATGACAAAATCATGTAACGCTTAAACATATTTGTTTCTTTTTTCCCAGAACAAGTTTCATGGAAACTTTTAAATGTTGAAAACCATGTAGGTATGTGTCAGACAGCCTGTCTGAGAGGCTAAAATGTTACATCACCCCACATTTTTGGCTTTCTCATTTTCCATTTTTCTTGAACTTAGTAATTGCTGTAAGCATTTGCCTTTTGGCAAAGGTGGAGTCCTGCTCTACAAGATCTTTCCTGTCTGTGTCTATAAGAGATAACAAACAAACCTGACAAGTTATCTAAGGCTTCTATGCATCTGCAAATACACTATTCACTGCAAAACATCAAGCTGCACAATTATACGCTATACAAGTATTTATGAATTACAACATTGTGGAAGCCTGCAATTCTGTACCACAAATAGAACAAGAACTACTTGCGCTCTTCAAAATAGAGTTGTCACCATGATGACATACAAGACTAATTTACTCAAAGATCCTTTCAGAGAACAGTTCTTAAATTAGACATTTTTTTTCGAAGTGTGAAGAACATTTTAATCAAAATAAGGAAATTAGAAATGTAAGTGTTCTTTAAAAGTTTTCAAGGTTTTCAAGGAACCATAACTATCAATAAAGAAAGTGTATTATAGAAAGTAAAAATGTTTTAAAGTCTACAACAACAACAACAAAAAAGATTAGAAGGTTACAAAATTAATGGCTTTTTAAAGGGTAAATAAAAGTAAACGTACCTTGTAACAAAGAATTTTTGAATTTCAGAATGTGTACTTTTTTAATTGATCTCTTTTAATCTAACAATTACAGTAAATTGTGCTGTGCTTCTTAAAATCTATAATTAGAAACAGCATGTTATATTATCTATACACAGTGCATATTTTTCTCAATTTTACTAAAATCATTTTTTTTATTGTCCCTACACAAACAAACAGACAAATTAATAAATGCTTTTTTGTTTTTATACTTTATTCATGTTCAACATAATTTTAAATGGCTTCATTTTTAAGAACTATAAAAAGCCACATTTATAACACACTAGAGACAAAGGACTAAACTAATAAGAATTGTTCAGAAAATTTCTTGCAACTAAACATTTTTTATTTGATAAATTCTGTAATTTTAATTCATTCTTAAATTTTCCCTCAAGTGAATGCACATTCTGTACAGTAAGTTTATACATGTGCTTGATATTAGTTAAAAAGGTAAACAGAGATAAGCAAGGACAGTGTTTTTTTTTTTAAAGAAAAGTTGAAATGCAAATTAGTATATTCTGTATGTACAAAGAAAACATTTTTCCAATCTTTTTAACTTGATCTTTTTTGTACACAAATTAAATCTGTTAGTTAAAGCTATAATTATCTATATAACCCAACATTATTTATTACATAAACATTTGAATAATTTATAAGACTTTATATTATTTGCAATATATAATACATATTTAGTGAAATTTGTTTTTGTTTTTTTTACAATTGTCACTGTTCAAATAGTAAAAACATTATTTTAAAGATTTATTATTAAAAACAATTGCAATTTTTCTTTAACAATTAAAAAAGTACATAAATAACCATTCATAACATAGTACATTAAGAACTTCTGTAACTTTAACATTTTCTAAGCACATTAATATATAAATGTCCACAAAGTCATACATCTACATCACTAACAGCAATCTAAAACACTATTACCAGTAAAATTCGGCACTGTTTTAACTAAACAATTAAAAGCTGCAGTGCATTTTCTTTCCAGCTACTCATCAAAGGAATGACCAGGTCTTGGACTCATTGACCCCTGCCACTTCAGCCTGTTGACTGTAAGTTAAGGTCACAGCTATTGACTGCAGGCATATAAATCTTTCCATACCTACCAGTGGGCGGACCAGCTTCTCTATCAGCTACCTGATAAATCCAGCCTGACTCTGACCGGCATGCAGGGAGAAATCCATTATGGATCAATGCATTCTTACCAGCAGTATGTACAGCAAATTCAGAGCTATTGAGGTCTGTGGTCAAGACCATTGCACTCTCTGTCAGGTTAAGAAACTATAATTGTGTCCTGCGCACACCCACGTCAAGCTTAACACCTCAGGTGAGTCATTGCAGCATTCCATACATCAAACTTAAATATATGAACTCTCAAATAACACTTTTAAAATAGGACATACAAAGACTCTGTGCAGCTTCAGCTGAAAATACCCCACACTTATTATAACTTGTCAAATCTGTCTTTTTTTTGGTGGGTGTTAGCAAAATCAAGTGATTTTGTATGCTCCTTTAGATGCAAATGAGCTGCTTAAAAATGGTGATTTAAGCTGCAGTCATGCTGCACTTTTTGCCCCATTGACTTCCATTCATATACAAGCGAATGCAGCAGGCTGGAAAGGTTCGTATGTCGCTGGGTTTGAAAGTTCAAGTTTGGTGACCTCTGACCTGCTATTTTGCATCATGTGAATCCGTGAGACCAATAAAAGATCAAAACATCACACTCTGTGCAAAAATGTAAAATATGGAGAACCGTTCGTTTTATTTGTCACATCATCATGTTTAATCACGCCCCTTTTCGCAGTGCCGTCAGACAGAATTACACATGCTCAAACTCTACTGTGACCTCGGCTTTACAGTGTTGTCGAAGTGATGATTCTCTCTAAACCAATCAGCATTCAGCAGCAAGTCTAGGTCTATACTTTTGGTACCGTACTGTTGTGCCAGGTACCCTTACGAAAAGGTCCCAAAAAAGTGAAACGCTAAGTATCGTTATTTAATTTCTAACAGTGGAAATGGAAATAAATGGTTACTGCATTTTACTGTACAGAACCGTACTGCTGGCATTTCCTTTAAAAATGAAATATGTCCACAGTGTCCTCATGGTTCAGGTGTCAGGAGTCTATGGACAATGATATGTTCACTGATTTATCCAACCTGTAAAGTTTTTCTGGCTTAGACATTGTAAATCTTTAGTTGTTACAACTAATAAACAGAAATGGCTGCTGTGGCGGAAATGTGCAGATTAAGTAGTGGCAAAATTATAGTAAGATCACCTTCATATGTCACAATAAGTTATTGGGTTGTCCTTTTTCACATTTTATGAGTTGGTGGATGCAACAGGACGATTATAACACTTAAACAGAAAAACATGAATAATTAAAATGTTTTAGGGTTCATTTATCACCGCAAAATAAGTTAAATGTGTGCGCTTGTGTATGACGTCAAAGTACTGCTTTAATATTTTCTCTGTCGTGAACTGTTGTTATCGTTCTGCCTTAAGACACCTCAAAAACATCTCAGAACAAAGAAAAACAGTCTCGTTGTGCAAGCCACACTGCAAGAGATCAACCAATAAGAGGTTTCTTCCAGAACCCACCACCGGTGCACGGTGCTGATTTGGTAAAGACGAGACCGATTTACTGTACATTGGAGACAGGAAGTGGTCACGCCACCCCTGCTGCTCCCGCCCACCTCACCGCCCTCCCCCTCGCCACCTGTGCGAGTCTCACAGGATGCGCACACACACACACACACACACACACACACACACACACACACACACACTCCCACACTCCCACTCACACACACACACACACACACACACACACACACACACACACACACGCACGTACATGCACACGCGCACACACACACACACACACACACACAGACACACACACACACACACGCACACGCACACGCACACGCACACGCACACGCACACACACACCTCCAGCTGCACAAAGAGTAAAACCGCATGTGATACTTGTTTTTATTCATTCACACCTCACTGGCCCACAAATCCTTAATTTACTCCAGAGAGCGTAACATGTTTTTTTAGATGCTAAACTGTTGTTTTTAAGCTTACTAAGGAGAGTATTGTATTGGTGTCATGATGATGACAAAAATAATACAATTATAATTAAATAAATGAATATGAGTGCAGTCTGCAACTTTTCTAAATAAAAAAGGATCTAAATAAATAAATGGTTATAAAATGTTAATCTTTTAATGTTTAAGGTTTTATTAGTTAAAATGCTTACTAACATTAATTAACGAGGAATGGCCAGGTCCATGAAATAATATTTACTAATACAATTTAATATTTTAATTAAAGTTAAAAAGCATTAAATATTAACAATTATTTTAAAAAGATAGCAAAATGTATTACATAATACATATTTCACATATATAGCTTTTGAAATTGTGCTTTTATTTTGTACTGTCCCTATATAAATAAATCAAATATATACACAATAAAAAGATTTTTAAATTTTTTTTGTTTTTTTAAACAAATTATCTAAACGATTCTTTTAGATACAAAGATACATCAAAGACACATTTTAACAAACATAACTTAAAACATGCTATTTTTAAATTTAATAATTTCAGTATTTTTTTTTTCTTAGAAAGTATTATATGATGCATTGTTATTAAGTATAAAAAACATTTTATATTTTTTAAAGATGGTAAAAAGAAAATGTATAATTAATATACACATCATTGTCATTCTTGTTGTTTTAAATTCGTAAATAATAACAATAATCACATTCAAGTATTAATAGTAATTTATTGTGTGTAATAACCAACATAATTTTTAATAATAAATAACCAATTAAATTGCATTTAATTCTGCATAATTTAGTGCTGGATAATCTCTCGTGCTCTCTAATCCTATAGTAAGCACATTATTAATATTAGTCAGTACTTTAAAACACAACTACACTGTAACATAGCACGGACACTGTGCAATAATGAGTAACCAATAATTTACTTGACAAGAAAAACACATTTGAATCAACCAAGAGATTAATCAATAAATACCATGAATCACTTTAAGATAAAATTTGTAATAAAATCATTTTTATGATGGAGTAACTGTTCTGAGTCACTCTTCAGGTTGAACTTCACCAGTTAGGGAACTTTGACTTAAGTACCAAAACTTTCATTAAAACTAGCTGTTTAAAATAAACATAAAGTAATAATACACACTACAAAAGACTGATCTCCCCTACAAATCCTTTTTTAAACTTTCACTTCTAATGTTAATCTGCAAATCCTACAAACTTAAATTCAAAATACGTAAATATTTTTACAGACAAAATGTGAAATGAACATCCAAAAACAGTGATCAAAGCAGTACAGTGAGAGGTTAATCCATCCACCGCTCCTCTGAAGTGTTAAACACCGCTGACTTGTTGGCTCTGACCTCTGCTGAAAGATTATTATTTATTCATGATTATTCATACAAGCATTTATCATCCACAGATGTTTCCTATAGACTGTGGTGTAAAGCAGCCTCCACGTGCACAATGGGACTGTTTTGTTCTTCATTCTAAAGTGCAAAGCGATACAAATAAATCCGTCCAGGAGGTATTCTGACCTTTGCCAGATCCAGCATTCCCTCCGAATGCACTGTGCCTGCTGAGTTGCTCTGGCAGACGGAAAACAAGTGGCCATGCAGAGGTCACCAAGCTTCCCATTCTCTGTCTCTCTGTAAAACAATGATCTCACCCACTTAGCAGGAATCCGCTGATTGTTTGAAATATCTTCCACTTTTGTGGACCCAAGTCACTTTTTCCCCATCTACCAAAAAGGAGGGGGAAAATGGTAGAGGGGGAAAGAATGACCTTGGCAGGAGGTTTCATATCTAGTTCATTCGGGCTCTCGGCCGACATTGTTTTAAATTACTGCTGTCCCATATGGAGTAATGGATAAAAAGAGTGAGAGAGAAGAGGTCTAAAACATCCACATTTTTCTGCAAGTTATGGTTGGCTGCGAATCTGAGGAATCTGAAAATGAAGTTGCCAAGGTACAGGAACTGTCTCTTTTGTTTTTTCAATCCACCTCAAAAGCATTTCTCTGACGAAGAGTGTGAAGCAAAGTTTTGACAGCATAGCTGTGGTATGTTCACCTGGGATAAGCCTCGACAGAGCATCCAATGACGCACTTATGAGCAAAGAAAAAACTTCTACACTTGTAGAAATCTGAATTTTGCTGGCACAGATTTAGAGTTAACTTTAGAGAGGCATTATTTCCAACTGGTAAGATGGATTACTGGACGAGGATGATGGTAAACACAGGTGCAAAAAAATGGTCAAAAATAGTTTGAATTTGTCCAATTTTGAAAAAATATAAAATCACATTTGATCGATTGAATTGTGTAAATACTAATGTGTTCAATGTGTTAACACAAAAGCACAAAATTGATTAAACATTATGGGCTCAAATGACAGATGGGCATTTATTTTCATTTTTTAATTGATCCCATAAATGTTTAATTGGACTCTAACAATGAGTCAGAAAAGTAGAATAATGTAGAATGTCACAGTTAATTCATTAGATAATTGAATTAGTAAAATTTCACAGAGTGACTAAAAATGTGAAAATAATATGCAAGTTACAAAACTGTTTCATGTATAAAGTTTGTGTATAAAGTAATCACTTTAATTAGTAAACAGGCTGTTTTCAACTACTAAATTTAACTTTTTAGCCAATTGAAAAAAATAATAGAATCCAGAAAGAAACTGAATATGGAGAAAAAACGAACACGGATTCCTCGTAGCTCTATAGATTAATGTTGGAATGGGCAATTCTGCATGCAACATTTATAGAAACATTCACATTTCCCCTAGAATGCTCTATTTTTTATATATATGCTAAAATATGCAGGAAAGCATTGAACATCATCATCCTGACAGATGGGGGAAAAGATTAAAAAAAAAAAAAACCTAACCAACAAAACACATTTTCCAGCCTGGGTGGCACTAGTGTGTATGTGCACATGTGCTTTTCTAAGTTTTATGGTACAGTGTGTAGGTTATATTTAGACCGAGCATTAATATTGACACGGCACACTGCATATATGACTCATCCGTACCGACACAAACCAGTGACACCCCTACCCTCCCGCGCAGCTTTCCTTCATCTTATTGTGGTGTGAAACCATGTTAACTTGTGTGTGTATGTGTTTCAGTTAAAGTGTGTCCATATAATGTGTGTATATATATATATATATATATATATGGCGACGCGGTGGCGCAGTGGGTAGCACGTTCGCCTCACAGCAAGAAGGTCGCTGGTTCGAGCCTCGGCTGGGTCAGTTGGCATTTCTGTGTGGAGTTTGCATGTTCTCCCCGTGTTCGCGTGGGTTTCCTCCGGGTGCTCCGGTTTCCTTCACAAGTCCAAAGACATGCGGTATAGGTGAATTGGGTAAGCTAAAATTGTCCGTAGTGTATGTGTGTGAATGAGTGTGTATGAATGTTTCCCAGTGATGGGTTGCAGCTGGAAGGGCATCCGCTGCGTAAAACATATGCTGGATAAGTTGGCGGTTCATCCCGCTGTGGCGACCCCAGATTAATAAAGGGACTAAGCCGAAAAGAAAATGAAATGAAATGAAATATATATATATATGATTGTCTATAAATGATCGCGTATGTGTGTGTATAATTGCCTGAGGCTCTGCCTGGCCCACATTCACTTGGAGTGGCTGTTTGCAGGCGGTAAAGACACTCCTGCCTGCTTCACTCAGGTCACTGATTGCCTGTTTGTCGTTTCTGGAGAGAGCAGTAGTGAAGTACTCTCAGCTTAGGGCTTCAGAGCAGCCAAGCATTGATAAGGTGGCCTGGAGATTTCTGCAGACAGCAGCACATCAGCACATGAATAATGCCGAGCGTTTAAGAGTGTGAGAAAGAGAGGGAGAGATGCACACAGAGATCCAGTGACAAGCCAATTGCTGTGTACTGTTCACTGCATACTGGCCAGAGGATATGTGGAGAAGTTAACTGTCCTTGACTATATTAGCTCATTGGGAATGAAATGCAATGCATATGACACCAAATACTAGGGTAATGGCTGCTACAAAATCACAGGAACAAATAACATTTTAATATATACAAAAATAACCATAAAATGCAATAATATTTTCATTATATTATTATTTATACTTTACGTATGCATGTATGTATATATATATATATATATATATATATATAGTTGCAATCAGAACTATTAAACCCCCTTTGAATTTTTTTTCTCTTTTTTAAATATTTCCCAAATTATGTTTAACAGAGCAAGGAAATTTTCCCAGTATGTCTGATAATATTTTTTCTTTAGGAGAAAGTCTTAGAGTTTCTATGACCATGCTAGAATAAAAGCAGTATTTAATTTCTTAAAAAACATTTTAAGGTCAAAATTATTAGCCCCGTTAAGCTATATTTTTTTTCGATAGTCTACAGAACAATCCATCGTTATACAATAACTTGCCTAATTACCCTATCCCAAGTTAACCTAATAACCTAGTTAAGCTTTTAAATGTCACTTTAAGCTGTATAGAAGTGTCTTGAAAAATATCTAGTAAAATATTATTTACTGTCATCATGGCAAAGATAAAATAAATCAGTTATTAGAAATTAGTTATTAAAATTATTATGTTTAGAAATGTGTTGAAAAAATCTTCTCTCCGTTAAACATAAATTGGAGAAAAAAATAAACAGGGGGCTAATAATTCAGGGGGTTTAATAATTCTGATTGCAACTATATATATATATAAATATAAATACACACATAAATATACACACATATACATATATATATATATAT
>CAIGQV010018299.1:7831164-7842415 GCA_903798115.1 Danio jaintianensis | reverse complement strand
TAAAGTAGTTTAGCTAATCGTTTATCTTTAAACAACAAAAAATAAACAAATTTAGCCCAAAGTAATCTAAAAGTAATACGAAAGTAGGTACAATACTTTATGAGATTCTGCTACTGATTGCAAAATTTAACATGAAACTGTTAATCTGTAAAACTGTCTTCTCTGTCGACTTTTGATGTTGAAAATTGAAAAAATAACAGAAAATGTACTGACAGTTTACTGACAAATGTACTGACAGTTTATTATATAAGGTTTTTGTATCGTAATTTACAACACCAACCCAGACGATATATAACTTTAAACTACTAAAAAAAGTTAATAAAAGTAACTTTTTCAAACTTATCAAGGTTAAAAGTTGTTGGCAGAAAGATCAAGGTCCTGCAATGCAATTCAAATGCATCAACAAACAGGGAAAAGTAAAAAAAATTTGTAACCTATACTTTAATTAAAACCCATTATCAGTCAAAATCCCTAAATATTACACATGTAAAATAATTTGATTTATGACATGTAATTAGACTCTATCAACATTGACTTTAGCCAAACTTTGCCTAGTACTGGAGGAGTGCATAAACTGCTGGGTATTTCTTCTTCACTTATAAAGTCATATCAATGTAGACCTCTTCTTGAAGCTCACAGTGTCTTTTGTAACTATGCATGCTTCCAATGATCTGAAGTCTTTGAAGGTTGCCAATTGGACCTTGCTGCTCTAATGGTAGCGAACCACATGTTGTTGGAACTATCGGCTCTATTGTTCGTGAGTCAGCACAGTGTGATCTGAACATTGAGTGTAACTGCAGGACAGACTGAGTCACCCTCACTGAACCTTCTATTGCTTAAACTCCCACTCCAAAAGGAGCGCAGAGGAGATAAAGAGTGGAGAGACATGTCTGGCGCATGGAGAACGTGAGAATGAATGAGTAAAAAAAACAGTTACATGAATGACTGCGGCAAGTACAGTGGAGTAACCAAACACGTCTGAAAGATGGAAAAGCGGGCTGGTGAGTGTTGGTCTGCAGATCTCCAGGCTTCTCCAGTTGCAGAGCACATGTGACTCAGCAGCTGCAGGCATGAATATTCTGACAGGGAGGGATGACAGATCCAAATTTAACCGCAGAACAAACACAGTCCCCCCCCCACGCGCACAGGACCAGCCATCCAGAAAAATCTCCATGAGGAGATGCATTTAGCTTTATAAAGATGGTTTGTGTGAAAACAGAAGTTCTTTGGATAAAGGTGAGATTTTATAGAGCAAAAATGAGACCAGTGTTCAAATTAGAACCTAACATCAATATTTACACAGAAATAAGTATTTTTTAATTCTTGAGAAAATAGTAAAAAACTTTTGACCAGTAGTGAAATCATTTGTTCAATCTGTACAGTAAAAAAGGAATATAGTAAAGATCTAATGGTATGAAAATTTCACATCACAATTATAGTGGCCAGAATTGATCAATAATGTTAATTAATTAATTAATTAATTATATTACTTTTGTTTTGTTAAAATTACCTAAATAAATACAGATTGTCACTGGCACTCAAGAAGTTGTGTGTCTGAAAATGAACAAACAACAAATACAATTTGCAGCTTTATGTAATTTTGTGGCAAACAAAATGAACAAGGATCTGTGCAGTTTTGATTTGTTTAATTATATTTGTATTATTTTATGTACATTATTTTTTGTGTGTTGTTATAGGAACATTTGGTTTACTTATTCAAGGTATCGGTTGCTAAACCTGTACTTGGAGGTTGTTTGCTAACTACCTCACAGGGATCCATGTTTACCTTGTTTTTCACAAAACTGCATAAAGCTGCTTCATAAAAGCCAAAACATGTTGTGCAATCTGACAAAAATATCTAATTGCTATTTGTCTGACTGAATTGCAAGTAGATTTGCGACTTAATTCTGTGAAGTCAAGCTTCAGCTCAGTATTCTCAATAATGTACACCATACTCTTTAAATGGAAGTAATACAACATACTTAAACTGCATATATAAACTTTATATTTATTACCTATCTATATAAACATGCATTAACATAACAGCTAATTACAATGTTTACCTTCAAACAGGTAATCACTACAACACTAGAATACTGTCAAATATTACAACTGTGTTCTATACTAACAGACAGATATAGATAGAGACAGATAGAAAGTGCTCAAATTTCAGAGGTCTTATTTTGGTAACACTTTACAGTAAGGTTGTATTAGTTAATGCATTTACTAACATAAGCAAACAATGAACTATACATTTACTAAAGCATTTATTCATGTTTGTTAATGTTAGCTAATGAAAAAAATCATTGTTATTTCATTTTAACTCTGTGAATTAACTAATGTTAACAAGCATTGGAAACAAACTGGAATTTTACTGATGCATTAGTAAATGTTGAAATATGATTAATAAATGCTGCACACACATTGATTATTATTAGTTAATGTTAGTAAATACATTAACTAACATTAATTCCTACAACCTTATTGTAAAGTGTGATCATTATGGATTTAAATAATCAAGTCTTTGATACCCAGGTCCATGAAAAACAAAAAGTTATTCCGTTTTAGAGAGACATAAGGATGGGTAGATGATGACAGATGTACATTTTAAAGTAAATAATCTGCTGAAGGTGTGACTCAGTTGGACATGTGAATGCATGATTTCTGCCCCAGCATTCTAGACTTTCACTTTCTTTAACTAAAAATATTTGTGAACTTGATTTGAAACATCCTGCCAGTCAAATCTTTGGAAAAAATAAGGTTATTTAATGTTTCTGATGTTTCATTTTTTGGCTCGTCTGCTCACTACGACAATCAAAATATAATAAGTACAGCAATATTGTGAAATATTTCAATTTCAAAAACTTGTATTAATTATAAATAAGCACAAATAATAATTTAAACAATAATAATATTTTAAATTGAAATAACATTTCAAAATATTACTCTTTTTGTTGTATATTTGATCAAATAAATGTAGCCTTGGTGAAAACAGGGGACTTGAGAAAATAGTAACAAAACTTTTGACCAGTAGTGAAATTATTTTTACATGGATTTTGCCATCCACTCATAAATTCTAGTCAGGATGGTGGAAACATAAATTCAAATTATATCAGACATGTAATTTGCAATACACACAATCCAAAAATCTAAGTCCTGCAGGGCAACACACTCAAACTGTGAAACTAAACTTGTCGTAAATTGAAACAGCACAGTTTCACAATGCCAAAGAACTCTGATATAAATACCAGCCACAGAAACAGCAAAACTAACACAAGACTGCAGATGATGTGCTCTGTAAATAAGACTGACAGTTGAGTAAATATGACACTTATCAGCTTCATCTAACAGCAAAAATATATGAAGTTGCATTTCAAACCTCATTATTACTCAGACAGGTCTGGCTAGTTTCCATTTTCCTCCTGACATAGAATAATGCTAAAACCACAGTTTTACATGGCCACAAAATTAAATCAGGTTTACAACCGTTTATAGGTACTTGAATATAAATGTATTTTAACTCTGGAGAGAAATTAGTAAACATTTAAAAGCAAAGTGAACACAGGTTTTTACCTGTAGTAATGAAACCCTGCTCCAAATTATTCAAGCACACTATTAGTGATGCCCACAGTTCTATATATTGCTGGCTGAATGGATTTTTCAATAATAGCAATGATATGGACTTTTGCACTGGTGAGTAACTGGAACTCATAGGAACTAACCACCATGTGACATAAATCAGCCAGAACACAAAGCATCAGACAAAATCAACAGGTGAATGCAGCTAACAGAAGCTTTCTGTATCCTTAGGTCTTTTAATACTTAAGTAATACACTAGTGTTTAGTATGGCATGCAGTCACCCAATCAACATACACTTATGCCACGGTTGTTCCATCCTACTCTACCGGATTAGTCCCTGCACTGAAGTAGGAGCAATATTAGTTCCCCCAAATTGCATTCCTAAAACAAAAACATTCCTTGTTCCTATAATGCGAACATGCCAAAAGCAAGAATTCCACCTATAGTTCTAGGAACTGTGAAAAGTTCCCTTAGTGCGAAGGCCCTGAAAGTAAACACTTGTACCAATTAGTGACACTGCAAAAATGCAAATAAGAACATTAGAGTTTAGATATGTACAGTGTGAAACAGCAGTACATGAACTTTGCTGTGTGTAAATTTCAACACATTTATTCAGAACTCTTTGATTAACAGAAAGTTAAAACAAGCTCCATTTTTTAAAACAGATATATTTTGTAAATGTCTTTGCTGTGAATTATGATCAATTTAATACTTCAATAGTAAGTATTCCTTTAAAAAAACAAAAAGCTAGTGTTCATTGAGAAAAATGGTCAATATGAAAGAGAGCAGAATCGGAGAGGTTTACTACAGTATATCAGCGAGAGAGGCTGACAGTATCAAAACAGCAGCTGTGCTGTGTGTTTACTGCATGCTCAAAGCTGACGCCGCCAAGAGGAAGCATCGAAAATCCAACAGACACACGTCATCCATTAATAGCTACACACATAAATCCCTCGATTCAAGCTTAAAACAGAACTCCCACGAAGAAAGAGTTTAAAAAGCAATGATCCAAACGTGACAGTAATTGTGTTAATTCAGCGCTCCGAGAGGAATTCTCTTTCAGCTCACTGCTGTGGGCCAGAGAGACTGTTGACTGTTACGGAATTCCTGGTGTGGTTTTTATGGGCTTCCATTGAGTCGAACGCTTCCACTATTCCACCCATAAACTTCCTGCTCGTTTGCGCTTGTTGTTTTTAACTGGAGCTCAATTCAGGCCAGATGTGGACCGGCCTGTCAATCTTTTTTCATTTATTTGATTATTTGAATTTTAGCACTGATTGAAAGCACTGGAAGACAGGGCGAACAAGCAGAGAACTAACAAAACAGGTAGGCAATCCCAAATAAATCACGGAATTAAACAGTCCAATTGGCATTTGGCCTGTGGCAAAAGCCTGTAAGATTGGCCTTGATGAGAGCGAACACACAGAGAGATTCCCTCTACTGTCTGCCATTATAGACACACTCACTGCACAGCAGAGACTGATGATGCCAATCACTCACTGCCACACAAAATGCCATGTGAGAACAGAATAAAATGACCTGTATGAACTCAAATGCCTCAATTCGCTCTCTCCTTCTATCTCTCTCTCTCTTTTCCTTTTTCTCCCTCTCAGAGGCTGGAACTCAGTCAAACATGCCTTAGTGCTGACGTGGGACGGCTATGGGAACATGTTTTCATACCCAAGGCTCTTACTCTCTGCATAGAGCTTTACTGGTGGGCTTATTCAAACAAGAGGGAGTGAAGAAATGGTAAAACTTGCGAAAACTCAAATGTACCAGAACAGTGGCATTCAAGGACTGTGATGCATGAGAGTTTGAAACACATTTAATCTGATATCAATCAATAGGCATTAATGAGGCTGAAAATATCCGTTTACTTTCCTACTCTAGTTAGTCAACGTCATCCGTAAACTTCAGCGACAATAGGAGAGGCTCTTTGGATAAATTGTTGTTAATGCCACTTTATGAATCATCAGTACGAGAACGCCTAGACAAAATGCTTCTGATCTTGAATATAGAGCATATTCATTAAATTTCTTAGAAGAAACTGATTCAATCTTAAGATTAAAAATATTACTGTACATTCAACTGTTGAATAATTCATTCTAATTCAAAATCTGTAATGAATTTGACTGATCAGTAGTAAGCAAGACAGCAAATCACGAGAGAATGACTTGCAGAGAGAACATGCTGAGGGTATAATATCAGTAATGAAGAGGGATTTTAATGAAGCTATTAATTGTGTTGCAGTCTCAGTCAGGTCAGACAGACTCATCCTCCCTGATAATGAGTGCTGACTGTTTTTCTTTTCTTTTCCTGCACTACTTTTCTTTCCTTGTTAAAAAAGTACACCTTATCAATTTCAAAAGGATATCTTAAATCACATCGGTGAGGTTTACACTATGTGTGGTGCTTTAAAATGGGTTTTACAAACTGAGGTCTGTGAAAAGGAATCCTTTAACATTTTAGCCAAGTATATAAATAAATATGTGATTTAAATTAAATTATGAAAATTTGGGAAATTAGGAAATAATAGTATGTATAAAAAATAAACTAATTTAAGCTACTAGGTTTACCCATTTGTCAGCAAGAGTTTATTGATCCTAAATAACCCAGTAAAGTAGTAAATTATCACTTACAAATGAATACAGGACAGTATGTTTCATTCTGAAATAAACACCTGTTACTCTGAACGACAACGGATTATTAATTTACTCATATTCTGACATTTTATATTTACAAAGGTTATTTAAATCATTAAATAAGACACTTGCATTCTAAGAACTCAATATCACTTTTGCAAATAGAGTTTGATGCAAGCGCGAAAATGAACCCATTTCAGACGCACACCTTAAACAGCAGAACAATACAGCGCAATGCAAATTTATTGTCACATTAATTAAGATTAATCTTGATAAATTCAGCATGATTCGGTTTGCATTATTTACTTGCACTCTTGCACCCACAGAGCTTCCTTCCACGGGCACAAAGGAAGACGTTAGTCAGGCAAAATGACATCCTCAGTCACTATGCACTTCCATTGTATGATGCAAAAAGATGCAATGATAGTGAATGGTGACAGAATCTGTCATACCACCTAACATCTTCTTTTGTGCTCCACGGGAGAAAGAAAGCCTAATAGGGTTGGAGCAATCCGAGTAAACGATGACAGAATGTTGATCATTTGAAAGATCTATCCCTTTAAGGCATCAACTGATGACAAATGCATAACTGTGATCTCCATCGGGGGAGGGACAGTGAGCTTCAACGCATGAGGCTGTAAAAATAACAATGGCGTCATATCTGCAAGATTGTGCACATATTTACAAACCTGGAAATTTATATGTATTTCAAACAAAACAATAAGGTTTGGATTGCTACAGACTACCTTAAAGTCTGGAAAGGGGGAGGGGGCAATGTAAACAGTTTCATAAAAGGAACAAGTGCTTAAAACGGATGATATGAGTAAGCTATTATGGCAATGAGAAGTTAATGTATTGCTGTAATGCTTAGCGATACCGCTGCTGGTTGAACAGTTCAGTCTGTCATGTATCTGGGGCAAAGGAAAATATCCTGGATGGTTTAGTAGCGCCGCAGACAAAGGAATGCACGCGCAGCTCAAACTGCTGCATCACCTCATTTCTAATGCCCTCATAACATCGATTCATTCAGACGCCCGTCAGCTCATTCACTGAAGAACGGGAATTAATTAATCGAATTAACTAACCCTGTAGGAAAACCTGACAAAAAAGGAAGAAAATGTATGTATATTTACATAGAGTTACTGTAAAGGATTTCCAGCAAGAAAACGTATTCTATAAACGCAAACACCGACGCACAGATGGTTTTAAATAGCCATTTAATAATTATAAACAGGCTATATACAGACTAGTTATCTTTTTTTATCAAACCGCTTTTTTGTGCCAATATAGCCTTTGTGATTTAGTCGTATTTATATTTTATTAAATAAATGTTAATATTACATATATATGTAAAAAGCATGGCAAAGTCATTCGTATCACTTTAAAACCAATGCAGAAATATAAAAATAGACACAAATTTAAATATACGTGTGCTTTTAAGGACTTCATAATATCGTACAGGTAACATCGCGTTAGTTAACACTTTAAATCAGATTCACCTAAAAATTCCTCAACAAAAAGAATGGAAAATAAAATTCGTTAAGGATTTCTTTCTACAGTAGCATGCAGGCAACAACGCATTCCCAAGTCCTCGCGCCCGCATTCACTTCTGCTGGTGTCCGTTACTATTAGTCATCTTATTCAACGCGGAACTTAACATGGTAATGCGAAACACCTGCATCACCGAGGGAAGTTCATCGGTGTTATATGGAGACTGGAGATCCCGCATTCCAGCGGTCCCTCGTTCCTTTAAATGGTAGTCGAGAGGTTTGCATTGGCTGCTGAACCAAATAAGGCTCGCCGTCCCTTACACAGCAAATATTCTGCTGATTTTATGGGGATTAATCGGCGTGTGTAATGCAATGGCTGTGGTTTACATCAGAGATGTGCTGCGCAGAACAAAGCCAGCTTGCTTCCCATTTTTACAACCCACTGCAGTAAGCACATTTTCCTACTAGCCGAGTATTTTTATGCGATTGCTCATTGCGATGAGCTGATATACAGCCCCTGTTCTTTTGATTACAGAACACACGTGCATATTAAAAAAAATACATTAGCTAAATGGATAAGTGATCATCGTGAGAATCTACTAACTAATGTATAAATGCGATGATTTAAAACAATTAGTATTTATAAAATAAAAAACAAAACAAATCCCGCTATATTTCTTAACATGTCCATTCATTTGGGAAGTAGGCGGGAATCTACACCGGGGGTCTCCTCCGTTGTTATGATCGGTCAAGGCCGACTGACAACTTCTTTTCTTTAAGCGAAAACAAGCCATGCCTGACCCCTCCTCCTCCTCCCCCCGGGATCGCAGCGCATCCCACTACTAACAAACATGCTCAAACTATTGTCACCGCTGCACAACAGGATGTGGTAACCTTACGTTTAAAAGGGAGTGTGTTTTCAGCTCAGCCAAAGCCATGCGGTCTACTTTCCCCCCTTCCTTTGATATTTGCCTACATATTGTGACACAAAGCCTCCGAGCGCCTGGCGAGCTGTGGAATAGCCCACTCAAAAAACACAAGTTTGCCGCTCCGTTTCCATTCACGACAGATGAATCACGCGTCGAGAGAGAAATAATCATGCAACTCACCTTCAGCCTAGTCTTTTCTTTTCCTTATGATCCAGCCCTATTGTCCGTTTAGCAAATAATGTATTTTTTTCACATGATGACTTCCTTGCAGACTCCTAAAGCCCCGGGGCTGCAGGGAGATCACGTTTTGCGGTGCCCTCTTTTAATATTTCGTTTTGCGTTTATGAGAAAAAAAACCGCGTTTATGCTTGAAATAGTGTGTTTAAAATGTGTGTAAATGTGTGTGTGCAGATCTCTGCAGCGTGCGGCTCCGTCTCCTCTGTTTGTTACACTCGAATGAAACGCCTACTCTCAATCGCTACATTGTTGACATTCGCGGACTGACGTCATCCTCATCCTTCATTCACAACATGGAGCGCTGCGCATTGCGTTGCTGCCTCCAGTGGCAAGGCTTCTTACTCCAAATATGTGCGCAGCCGCGGTTCGCGAATTAGAGTAGCGGGGGGACGAGCACAAGCAGGCGGCGTGTGAGCTTCACGAGGACAGGCTGATCCCCGAGCGGGAATGGGACCCAATATACTTGAAAGAGTTTCAAGGAGAAAAAAAATACATGCAGGCTGAAGCTGAATCGCGGTTTTAATGTGAGGATTTAATTGACCTGCTCGTTACGAATATTAACTTGCCTACTAGCTTTCATTTAACTTGTTTAAATGTATTTATTTATTTTCCCACACATTTACATGGTAATCTTTCCGTGTTTAGTTTTGAAAGGCAGTTTTTAAGTAGCTGAACAACTTTTACTATGCTTGTGATTTCTTGTTAGGGTTTTTGTAATATCATTTTGTCTGCGGTTATATTTCTTGTAGTCTAATATTATATTAGTTTACTTATGATATTGTGTTTCTGCCTAATTTTTTATTGGATCAGTTTTTAGCTGATCCGCAACTTCTCACTAAATAAATGCAAAATAAGTAAATACAATAAAATAAATAATCAGTTTTTGACCTACCATCACATTTACACCGTGTTACAAGAACATATAGGCCTGCATTCACAGATAGGGCTTAGACTAAACCAGGATTAGGACACAGTTTTATTAAGACTTTTCAGTATATAAATGTGCCTTAGAAAGAAAAAAACCCCATTCCTGGTGTCCATCCTGAGTCAAACTACACTGATTTATTTCAGTATAAATGAGTGAACACTTCTTTTAGTTGAACCAGCTTAGATTTACTTGAGGGAGATATTCAGGGGTATTCTGATGATTATCCATTTAAACTCTTATTAAAGTATGATGTTTATATAACCCATATAACTTATCAAAATGAACTTTTTTTAAAAAACGGATATCAATTTATAAGTAATTCCAAAACTGAATTATGCGTTTTTGATTATCTTAAAGTATTGCAAATTTTTGACTCCCTAAACAAATATTTTTTTATTATGAGAGTTAAAAATTATACAAAGTTCAAAAGAGTATTCATCAAAGGTTTACTTAAAAACAAATAAAATAGCATATTTCTACTGTGATTTAGTAATAGCCCACTTTTTGTAAAAATCTAATTTTGCAGCTGAATCTTTCTCAGTGCAGGTTATGTTTTGAAAGTCAGTTAATATTAAAGTGTTGGTTACTTAAAATAATAATATTTCCACTATTATTGTGTAGGGGGAAATTTAATAAACACACTCTTATCAAAGAACAGGGCAATGTCTGTCATTAAGTAGCATATAATACAAGCCTGGTCTCCTCAGAAACATTAAATTGTTAAAAGTCACTATAAGTGCAGTTATAATAAAATGAGCTACATGAATTGTTGTAAGCATCCCAGTAGTTAATTGCAGTCAGGGTGCTGAAATGACTTTGTGCATCAGTGGTTTGTGTAAGCAGTCTACCTGGGGAGCACAGCTCATAATTCCAGCATTCTTTGTGCCAAACCATTCTACTTACTGCTTGTACAAGAGAGCTTCAGCTGAAAAATTCTCATTTCTTATGTAGAATCCTTGCCCTAGGGAGCATGCATGTAATTATGAATTATCTAGCCGCCACAGACAGTTAATTTGTTTTTCTTGTTTTATAATTCATGGCTCCCCATCGTAATGTGGTATTTAGAGAAAAAAAAAATGGTCCAGTATGGCATCGTAGTAAAACCATTCTGAAAGTAATTAGACTTATGTTTGATAAATAAACAAAGTGTATAGAC
Organism: Danio jaintianensis; assembly: GCA_903798115.1. Taxonomy (NCBI): domain Eukaryota; kingdom Metazoa; phylum Chordata; class Actinopteri; order Cypriniformes; family Danionidae; genus Danio; species Danio jaintianensis. The sequence goes on along the minus strand of CAIGQV010018299.1, from coordinate 7,831,453 downwards.
TGCAAATCCTTTTTACTTACAGTATACATATCTAAATATGTACAAAAGCAAAATTGTTTAGATTCTATGTAGAAAAATTGATCAAAATTAAGTTACAATTGTTATTAAAACAAGGAAAAAATCTGCTAATGGGATAAGAAATTATATCTAGTTTAAAGGAAACACGAGCACATTTTTCGGACCCCAAAATCAGATTTGTTTTGTTAAGAGTAAAAGAGCCATGCATTTTAAAATCAATCAATCAATCAATCAATCAATCAATCAATCAATCAATCAATCAATCAATCAA
>CAIGQV010018299.1:7801144-7821056 GCA_903798115.1 Danio jaintianensis | reverse complement strand
TATATATATATATATATAAAAAATAAGTTTTGTTTTGTAATTTGTAAATGTATCATCATTATATTCCTTATGTTCGGTGACCAAACTCTTATTCTTATTATTACAACTGTTAAATAAACTCTTTTGTTTAAATGTACCAAAAAATATCAGTCTATATTAACTGAAAAAATCATATTTAAAATGATTAAAATCATATTTATAGTTGTACTCATTTATGCGGTGCACTTTATATATGGCCATCCATCACCCATCTCAGCATCACACCAGATTCCTTTGTTTGAGAGATGAGAGGTTTGCACCGTTTGCACAGATGAAAAGAAATAAATAGTTTAGCCTCTTCCGTCCTCTTCTGGTTCAAAGTGGCATTACAAGATAAAAACGTTAAAGGAACATTTTGTGTTCAGTATGTGGCATAATGTTTAAATTAATAATAATAAAAATATTACCTTTTTAGAAAAGCCAAAATGGTGGTTACAACAATACATTGAGAAAACACTCGTTTCCAAAGAAAAACCTACGACATATAGGTCTACAATATTTGTTAATTAAAAATCCTGTGGCTACCCTTTTGTAAATCGAGTTAGAGGATCCTTGTTTCTTAAGTTCAATCTAAAATGCTATTAAAGTCATGCACAAAGGTGTAACTTGAGTTTAATTATTATTTTTACTATATATTTTAGTTTATGTCTTGTAAATTAACGTTTAAAAATGACAACACACAAATAAACAATTAAAGTGTGTTAGTGTGCTGCTATTCGTTTATGAAGGACAGTAGGCTACAGGCTGTGTCAGCCCTTTAGTGTTAGAATTATACAAATTCTTGGTGTCTGTGTACGTTTATGCATAATTCCAAGTATTTACAATTAGGAAAGCTACTTACCCAGTGGAGAACAGCTGACATCTCAACTGAACAGAGCTCACCACACGAACATGTTCGGTTAACTAAAAAACAAAAAGAGGCGATTGAAGCCAGTTGTGAAATTAAATTAAATTGTGACATTTTAAGAAAGGAATAATTTACCTATTGAGAGACTGTGTAGTTTATGCTTCCAGAAAATGAGGCGCACTTTGACAGAGGTTTAAAAGGCGGGAACTCTAAAATCAGCACGAAGAACCATTTCAGACTAAAAAAATTAAGATATGGTTCTAAGGAAACAGTATAGAACCTAAATAAGCTTTTTGTGTAGCTTTTATCTACATTTTATGATAAAATTTGTAAAATAAACGTATTGTTGGGTTAACACATGGTCAAAATTCGGTCATATTCGATATTTTACTTGGAAATGACAGAAGGTACAAAGGAAAAGACAATGGGCATTTGAATTAGGCCTATTATAAAAATAATGCACGTACACTCCGGGTGCAACTTTTTGATCAGTGTTACCAGGCAATATTGCAGACTGATGCGCTTTACTTTCCTATTGGGAAAGGGGCAAGAAAATTGTATCTGGATCCGGTTGCCCGAACAATTATTTGCCATGTCTCACTTGGTTGCCTATTGATGGCATAATTTTCCAAAGTTGCCTGGCAACATTGCTCAAAAAGTTGTCCAGTGTAAGAGAGTAAGAAAGAGGGATACCAAAAATATATTATTATGCCAACAGGCAGAAAACATCTAATTGTCGAAACAGTATGCATTATGCTCAGTTCAGGGGCCTTTTTATGTAGTGCCATTGTTTGAGAGGAATGCCATTTCATTTTACTATCCACTGCAGCAGCTATATATGGTTAAACTGACAATAAAGCTCAACTTAGCTAAATATTCAGTAAATTCTGTGTAATTTATTAAACTACCCAGAGAATGTTTGCAAAAATCGTGTCTTTACAAAAAAACAAGTGGAGACCAGATACAACACAGACAAGCCCAAGACTATTTTACCTGTTCGATTTATTTCAAGATGCAACCTTCACCTGTGTATTCCCATTCCCAATAGCTTAAGAAATCTTATTTACAGCACATAGTACAGAAACTTATCAAGAATGTTGAACTGAAGAAAAAAACAAACACTTCACTGTTAAACAAAAAAAATTGCAGACAAGTCACTTGAAGATCTTGAACATCCAAACGTGTATTTACCCTGTTCAAGATTCCCCATAGTAAGCATTCTTAACCAGTCCTGGCAGGATTGTGCAAAACTGTGGGGTTGAGTCGGTGCTGGGTAAAACAAAGTTAACAAAGTGTGGAATTTATACCTAAATGTAACAATACGGCTCTGATTTTTCTTTCAAATACTACAGGAATGAAAAACTAATGGTGAGAACAAAAACCTTAACAAACCAGAATGGGTGGACTGCCCTTATCTCAATTTCACAATTTCTGCAGCATATTGACAAGATCATTCAGACCAGACAAAAATCTGGGCACTCTTAATTTCACTTGTGTTGCATTCCCTACCGTTTAAAAACTCTGTCATGTTTCTAAAACTCCTAACCACATTAAGCACGGCATGTGTGAGCGGTCTCGTTGCCGCAAAGCAGCAAAACAAGTCAAGTAAAATGCAAGCAGTTCAACTCTAAGGCAGCATGTGAACTAAAAACGAATAAATCAAGCTCAGAGAAAGAGCATCTTTCCCACAATTGCAATAAAAGCTATGAAGCGGATCTGAAAACCCTGGATAAATTACCATACATGGTTAGATAAAGATACACAACCGAGCAAAAGAAACACAAGAATACTGAAATCATGATTCAAATGCTTGTACTCACAATCACATACACTCAAGTGATTGGTTTCATTCTCTTTTAGACTGATGATTGTTTTTTTTGAGCGGGAAAATAAAAGAAGCGTATAGCAACAATGGCGTTTTCTTGCGAGGCCGCACATACACACAAATAGTCCCTTGTTTCTCTATTAACGCAAGGTCGACATGCAAGGCATATGTAAGATATACATCCCCCGATTTCAATCAGTACATTATAACACTTTTTAGGGCAAGGAGACAGATCAAAAAATAGGGAACGTCTTTTTTTGCATAAAAGGGGCTAAAATGAAAAATACACACAAAAGTGAACGTAACTAAATAAAATAAGTTTTTGTATGAGTCTTAAAGCCACTTCGCTTTCACATTCTTGAGGGCCAACACCTTATCAAGGGGAATAAGGCAAACCCCTTAGGGAATTCTGGGATGTGGAAGGGGGCATTTAAAAAAAATCTAATTTGTTCCTTTAACAACCTCCTTTTGGAGTCCTGATGTAAAATGCAGATGTCCTTGCACTCGATATGCTGGCTTGTTTGGATATCTGAAGATCTGCATGTTTATCAGTCTCGGTTGTCCAAATGTATTTTTTATTTCTTTTTTGGCCTGCCAAATGCAGCATGCTTGTGCAGTTGAGCGCAGGGTCTTGCTACTGTTTGCATTGATTGAAATGACCCGTGTTCTTCTGGTCTGTGGAGTACAGGTCCTACAGTTTCCATCTTCAGAGATTTCATGGGCGCACACGGGTTGTTTTAAGAGGGGGAATAATGGGGTTTCTGGGTCAAACTATAGCTAACCCCCAATGTTTGGATTGGGGAGGTGGAGATACTGGGGCTATGGTTAGGATAGAGTCAGTCTGGCTCTGTTTAATTGATGAGAGGGTTCATGAGGTGCCCTGTCTTTTCTGCTGCTGCGCTCGGATCAGCTCCAGTTGTTTCTTGCATTGCTGGTAGTAGGTGGACAGACTCTTGTTCTCCTCTATGAGCTTCTTTTGCTCCTGTGCGAGGCGACATGCGTTCTGTTGATCCTTTTCATCTTGGTCTAGTTCTGCTATCAGCTCTTCCCTGTAAAGATGGACAAAAAACACAAGGGGATGAGGAAGAATGGGGAAAAAATAAACAAACAATGCATATCCTATGGCCAAAAATAATAATACTTTGGTTTATAGTTATGATGCGCTGAAATTAAAAGTCTGGGTAAATATAAAAAATTCAGGACAGACTGAACCAAAAAATGGTTTGTTTTTTTTAAATAACCTTTTAATTAAATGTATTTCATAATCTACACTGGAAAATGCAGTTCTTTTTATTAACAGTTTTAAATTGTGATCTAATTTGTTTTAAAAAATATATTCATCAAATTGTAATAATAAAAGCATTTACTAAAGTAAAAAAAAATTATAAAAGGAAAAAAAGGATTTATTTATGAAAATATAGTCATTTTTATATTTTGGTGTTTAAATTAAATAACATTTATCACATCTTACCGTTATATTAGAATTATCTAATAAAAAGTATATAAAGTTTGGTTATGTGGTAACACCAATGTTATTTTAGTATTATTTATTAAATTTATGTGAATATTTAGCATTATCTATTATTTGTATATTGTACAATTTTTAATTTTTGACTATTATTACTTTTAATTCTTATTTAGGAATAGCTATTTTTGTTTCAGTTTTAATTAATCTCTTTTTCCAGTTCAATATTTCAGTACTTCAACCCCATTTCACTTAGTTATAGGACAAATTTCTAAATCTAAATTTCAAAATTAGTTTTACATATTTATTTCAAATTTATATGAATGAATATGCTAATGTTTAAAAGTTACAGATGAAAACCCCAGTTCGTATCATACATGCTGATGATGTGAATGGATTCATATTCCTCGGACTTACTTCCTCTGTTTGAGAAGTGCGATCTCTGTCTGCACCTTCAGGTATTCCTGTGCCATCTTACAGTGCTGCTCAAACACTGCCATTGATTCTTTGGAGTTTGGACATGGGGCGAGAGGCTGCAAACAAACACAGACTCGTTCATCAAATGTCACTGATTTTGGCTAATTAATCAGAAATGCAAAAGTGATATTTATACCATTCGTGGACTGAACGCCAAAATGATCAAAATGTCTGTCTCAATTTGCAGCCATGCATTTATAACCAAATTACACCATATAAATAGCATATAAAACTGTAACCCATGGCTTGATTCAATTGGAGGGCTGTTTTTATACCTTGGGAATCTTTTGTGGGAAGAGTGAGATCACAATACTCCTCGGAAATTAAATTATCTGCACCACAGACACTTTCCATGCATGTGCAGTCATAAATCTTGTCTGAAATCAAAAATTCTGGACACACTGGGCTAAAACTGAAAATCTGACACGCAGTGGAAAATATCAGTCATACTGATATTTATTTCTTCAATTTCATACCTGTAACTGATGGTCCAGGGTCAGGTAGGCCATAGGGATAGAGTTATCTGAGCCATTAGTGTCTACAAAAAACAAAAAACAAAAACATGTTTAATAAATCATAAACCGAGAACTAGTCTACTTGTGTTCACTTGTAGTATGGTTCCTTTTATTATGTGGATATGCAGAGCAAATCAGCTTGCCAGGGCAGTGCACTAAGTAGTTTCTGAGTAGTGATGCTAATAGTAAACTGTGGTAATCCACTGAAAGAAAGCAAGAGTTGAGTAATAATAGCAGTCACATCTCATTCCAAGTCTGTGACTGTCAGAAACCATCCTAAATCATTGATGCTGCTTACTTAACGTCTGTTGCTCTGCCTGAGCCGTTTACTGTCACTGATACTGATTTACAAACACGCACACTCACACAGAAGATGTGAACTTTTGAGGTCATGAGTGAATATCAACACAGTGTTCAGAAATACCCTCACAAAACAGCACAATGATATAATTCCAAACTTGCACAAAGCTCTCATAATAATGCATCAACCACAATACTCATTTAAAAGTTGATGCATCATGCATTTACACAATGAATTTTACATGTAGGCATGAGTGGCAACAAAGAAGATTCTCACATGATCTCAGTCTGTGTGTGTGTTGTGTATCTATGATAGTTAAAAGGAAACAGTAGACTCTACCCGTCTTGTCTGATGTAATCATCCTCACGCTTGGACTGGACGATCTGCTGTTGTTTCTGCTATCCTGTGATTGAATAAAAAAAAAGTCAACTATACACTTCAAAACTAATAAATACATACAATTTGATGTTAACTATGAAATATTTTGAATTTAAAATGCTGGTTTTGCACCATTCAATACAACTGAGATTGTCATCTCTGAAAGGGCCCTTATGAGCACATGATAGTCACCAAAAGGAAGAAATCTATCCTAAGTTCAACAGATGTATGACTCATTTTGAAAGGCCGTAACTTACATTTAAGTTGTTCCCACACACATTATTATTTTATAATATGCTAAATGATATAAATCTGAATTCAAGACAGACACCGATACACTTCCTCCCTATCTTTGGATTATTTTGCACAAAAATCTTTATAGTTACACAACCATTACGATGTTTGGGGCCTATTCAAGAACTGTGCCATAAATTTTATCAAAAGGGACTTTCTATTACAGAAATCTCTTTTCAAATGAATGCACTTTCTATTTATCGAATAATCCTAAAAAATGTTTTAAATGCTGGTCTGTTATTGTATGGGTATCAATTGTTATTTGTTGTTACATGTTTAGATCAATATACATCACACTGAACAAAAAAAACAGCGGCTGGTTACTTTACGTGTGAATCACAGGGTCTCTGGGCAGTTCTGTGTCAATAAAAGCTAAAACTAATGCAGAATCAATCTGCAAAGTTTTCACAGACCAGCTTTGATCATTCCAATAATGGCAGGCAGCTTACATACAGCAGTGCAGTCCATAGAAGCAGCCATTAATTGGGCATCTATGTGTAACCACTAACACTGCCTTAAGTGCTGCCCTAACTTTAAGTGAACTATTTTCCCAAGAGCGCCGAGAACAAGTGTGAGAGAAGAGAGCTAAATGATGTTAGTTCAAAAAGCCCTGTGGGGAAAATCTAGACAACAGTGCCTCGGTTTCCTTTAAGAAAACAGATTGTACACCTTTATTTTTTTATTTATTTGATAAACTGTGTTCTCAGTCTGAGAGCTCTTACTTTACAGGAGATACAGCACAGCTTCTTGTTACCTGGCTGTATAAAACACCATCTCCAATTACTGTTTTGTACTGTTACTGTTTAACTCTTCCTGGATTCATAACACATCGCACCAATGAAAGTGTGAAATTGAAGCATCCTACCTGACTGGCATCTGTACCAATGGCAGGAAGATCCTGCACTGATCTGCGTCTATGAGGCTCGCAGGTCGCTGCAAAAGAGAGAGAGAAGACAGGAAAGAAGAGTGGAATCTGATGAGTCTTAGTGATTAGTGTATGAACTCTCGCCACAGGGACGTGACACTCAGACAGCTGCACTGATTAAATGTCCAACTCTCTAGCGTGACAGCATCTCTTCTAACACGGCCTTTACATGAATAAACCCCTCACAAGGCCATCCCAGCAACACACACACACACCTTACACCAAAAACAGCAAACCACACCTACAGATTCGCACAGGCAGTTTGGCCTTCACTGATTGGAAAGCTCCTATCATGGGGTAAGGAATGCGTTTTGCTTTCAGAAGTTGACTATTGTGTGTAGTTTTTGAAAATAAAAAAAACCCAGTAATGATAGGAGCTGTAAACTCAATCATGACTATTGGAAGATAACACACGTTTACTAAAGAAGGTCTATAATATACAAACACATTCACACAAATAACAATTCAGTTAAAGGATCTAGAATAGTACAAGCAGAAGTGAAATGACTGATAGACTGTGACTTGCTAAAGAAGATTTTCTTTATGTCCCAAAAATGACATGATGCAAACGATGAGTAAATATTTCAGGTTAAGCACAACTTCATTTTACACACATCATCTGTGGCAAACTTTTCATATATTTCTAATTAAGTAAATAAAAATGTAAATAGAAGTAATAATTCTAAATATATATAATAAATAGAAATAATTTGGTTCCAAGAGAAAAAACAATATTTGTGAATAAATAAGGTTTTAGAGAGTGGTATGTAGAACAGTTGCTTCAAATTTCATGCATATTTCTGCTAAAACAAATAACAAGTGAATTGGATTTATATTAATACCACTGACCACTTACGTGTTGCACTTGGAACAGAATTTTCATTAACAAGACGGTGTTGCAAGTTTCTAAACAGAATTTAACATCTGAGAGAAATCTATATGGCATCTTGAAATGGTTAGGACAGAATCACTTACTAACCTCATCTATTCAAAGTTGCAACCAGTCTTTTAAGTCTTTGCATCATGCTCAGCTATTCCTGATTAATTTCAATTTATATTGATATGGCATAACTTCTTGGAGTGGAGTTTTCTTTGCAAATAATTTTGTTGGTAATACATAACCACTTTAAAAAAAATAAATCAGCCCAACCTCCAAATTTGTAACTTTTCAGCTCAAGATTTGTAATCATAAATTAAAACCAACAATAATAAAACCAATACATTAATTACAAAGCCTCTGTTTTATTTCTAAGTTTATCAAGGTAAATATATTGTAAAATCTGGGGGGCAAAAAAACCCATCTAAAGTAATCAGCTGCATGCCACAGATGATGTTGAAAGTTCCTAATTTGCATTTAATCCCTATTATTCATTAATGCACATGTAATCCGAATATAAACAATTATTACATGACAAAAAAAATCTACCATTAATATGATGCTAACTCTTATTGTTAATAATGACTGTTGCGGATGAGGTCAATTCTATGTCAAAAATGATTACAAGAATAACAACAATGATTGACAGGATAAGAGCGTGCATGCAGGAGGGATGCAATTCAAATGCCAATCAGATTTTCCTCATTGTTACACCACATTAATAACCTCTTCATCATGCAACGCCTGCTTTAATTTTTTTCCCCCACCCCGCGATCCTTCAGTGTCCCCATTTCCTTCTGTTTTATTAGAGATGATGATAATAATAGCAATGACCCTCAATGGGAAGGAGATTCATCAAAACCACGTCCACTGAATAATTGAAGGAGTTAATGAACATTTGTGTGTGTGTGTGTGTGTGTGTGTGGAAAAAGGAGAGCAAAAAGCAGAGCGTTTGGAGACATCCTTTCTGCAGGCGAGACTATAAGACCACAGAGATAAAGAAACACACTGGCCGATCCACTTTCACCTGCTACAAAGCCAAACAGGAAGACAGAAACAGGCATATCAATCCACATCCCCATCTCCATTCACCACGCATGCTTTAAATCTCTGCTTATTGTATTTTTATAGCATTTTAAAAGGCAGCCATGAGGACGGGGTGTGAAAATCATTGCCTGATGTTTAATACAATCAAAAACGAGGAATGAGAGAAAGAAAGATGAGCAGGGGAGAGAAAATAGTGATTGGAATGGCTGTTACTCCAGGATCACTGTCCACCGTCAAAACTGACACAAAAGCATTTGTTGAAAATGTAGAGTATATGAAAATATTAAAATAAATAAAGGGCATAGTGAATCTGATAATAATTATAATTTAGTGCAGGAGACAGAAACTGTTTTGATTTGCCTTTTAAATAGTCCATCACCGGGTACAACAGCATGAACAAATCAAGCCAATTATTTCAGTATTACTAATTCCACACTGACCAATGCATTTCTATGATCTTTCATGTCCTTTGTAATGACTGCAGTTGGATTTTGTAAATTAATTGCACAAAAACTGGACTCAAAAAGTTATGTAAGCTTGTTTCATCCATGGCAATAGTAATTATAGTATAGTAATAGTAAATTTTTCCTTCATAAATTTGTAAATAAGTTTATATCATGTTGTTTTGAATTATAAACTCACAATTGGAGATTATTTCTTACAGTTTCAAGATTGAATCTCACAATTCAAACACAAAAAAGCTGAAAATTGACTACAGAATTCTCAGTGTTTGCGTTTTGCAATACCTATTTTCTTTAATTTGGAGCATATTTGTGATTATTCAAAATCCTAAAACTAAAAAAAATTCAGAACTGGAGATATAAAATTAGAATTGCGATTTACAAATGCGATACATAAAATCTGAATTTTGAGGAGGAAAAAAAATTGTTGGACAAACTTTAAATTGTGAGATAATTCAAAATTGTAAGATACAAACTCACAATTCTGTATTCAAAAATGGAACTTAAAAACTCAAAACTGGAAATTCTGGTCATTTTTAATTTCAGAACTGTCAGAAAAGAGAGTAATTTACATTTTAATTGCAGCAACAGACTTCCAGTTCATCAAAATGCTTTTGAACTAGAAACAAACAGAAAAGGTATTGATTTCAATAATATTTCCTAACACTTTTTAATGCTTTTGATATTTTTAGAGCCCTGTTTTACTATGTATCTTGTGTTGATTAAAGATGCTCTATGTAAGTTTTTGACTCTTCTAAATCATAAAAAATAGGATGCAGGTATTAAAGAAACAGGCTAAGCAAACATATTTGTTTATCTAAAAAACAATGCTAAAGGCAATTATTCTCCTTTGAAAAGGTGCTTTCCACGTCACAATGTCTGTCTTTGTTTTGGCCTTAGTAAACCATTAGATTCAAGCCATAAGATTTTTATAACCCATTATAAATTCATTGCATTTACAATTTTTTTTAAGGTCAAAATTCAAACAAACAAATTACGTTGAACATTACTAATTTTAATTTGCTTGTATAAATTCAGCCCATATAAATTGTTTGCAACCACTTACCTTAAAAAAAATATTAGTAAATCCAATGAATTAATTTTTAGTGCAAGTAGAAGTTATTATATGCCCACAGCACAAATGTGTGCTAATGTACAAATAATACTACAAGTGAGGTTGACGGGGGACATGTGACAATCTGAAGAAACAACCAAGAACGTGCTCACGCGTCACAGTGACGCCCTCTGATTAGGAGCTGTTTTGCTGGGAGCATCTGCACTCCCGGTACCTGTGACGATGATCTTGGGAATGTCCAGAATGGTGCCATGTGATGCCGTTTTACGGTGACCTCGCTTATATTGTGGACGTGCTGCAAAAACACACATACAGACACGCGCATGTAGCGACGAACACAGGCATGCAGACAATGTGTGTAATGAGACAGAAAGAAGGGTGCGGATAATGTGTGTAATGAGTCAGAAAGACAGAGAGAGAGAGAGAGAGAGAGAGAGAGAAGGGTACAGACATAAAGACAGACTGGGTAAGGGATGTCGCGCCATTCTTCAGCTTCCATTAGGACATACATGCAACACGCGTAAAAACATGTACACAAAGCACATACATCCGTGCAGAGGCAAGTAGCCTGCTGAACTAGTGACTGCAGAAGTAGGAGGAGGAGGCCATGCAGCTCTTTTGTGTCTTTTGTGTTTGGGTGCACTGGCTGAGGTCAGCGGCACACTGGGTACTAGTGCACACTCCATCCAGCCAGCGCAAGTACAGAAAAGTGAGGTCAATGTCTATAAAAGGGACACTGTTAGTGGTGTGAATTCTTTGTAAACATGTCAACCTGAGAACAAAACTGATAACAGGAATTGACAGGTGTGGCGATTACAAATGTAACGATATTTATGTTTACTGAAAAATAGAGAAAAAAAAAGTAATTAATAAATGTAGGGCCCTATGATTTCTACCATGTGTTATACCAAATGTTATATTATGGACAGAATTTACTGCATAACGTTAAATTTCCCAAAATGATGCAAACTTCTGATTAATTAATTAATGATTCATTGTATTTTCAGCTTGTCGACTCATTAAATGAGGATATGTACAAGTGATTTCTGAAAGTGACTTCATGAGCATTTAACCATTTTAAAATAAAAAAGAAAGATCATTATATCATCTATACATAGAAACTAAACTTCATAAAGAACACATAAAATAAATCTAATGATCGGATTAACTATTACTTTTTACTATTACAGCAGAATATACTTTTTAAACTACTACTACTACTAATAAATTATTAAAGCTACATGTATTTAATTATTTTATAACACGAGGTCAGCAGCATAGGCTACATTCATGGCACTATTATTAATATATATTCAATACATGATTTTTAACCATAGCAGTTTAAAAACTTTAATGAATAATCACACTATTATTTTACATGTTTTGATTTGAACAGGAATCAAATACATCTTTATAATGTCTAAAAATTTAATTCTAGAAGTTGCTAAATTGTATAAAATATCATTCTAAAATGTTAAATTGTATCAGTTTCATGATTTTAATAAATGAAAAAGAGATTTGATTAATTAAACCTGAACCATCAAAATGGAATCTGGAAATAAAATTCACAGGGCCCTATAAAATAATTTGACTTAAGTGTATGATTTGTGAAATGTCATTGTCTGTGAGGTTCTGGGTAGGTATGAAACTTTATGACAAGCGTGGAAGCAGCATAAGTTACCTGCGGGAACAAAGGGTAATCTGGGCTCCAATTCAGAGAGTTCGACGCTCATTCGTTTGCTGTCGGTGGAAGGCTGAAAATGTGACCTGCCAGGAAGACTCTCTATGCTGCTGCCTCTGGAGAGAGATTGACCAGAAATGCCCTGAAATGCACAAAAATGGAAGTTCCACACATGAGCTTTTTTGTATCTCAGTCTTTGTGCGGTTATGTGGACGGTTAATGAATTACCTTTGGTTTGTAGGGGAACTTGATGGTATCGTTACTGCCAGGGGAGTTTGTGTGCTCCATGTTAATGTCGTTCTTGTTGCTGGTACACGTGTAGTCTAAATATGAGCCTGCATTAGAGAGACATTAAGAGTGTAGAATTTAAGAGTGACTTCAATACATTTTTTTGTTATATCATTGTTGTTCTGATGTTTAAAATAGGTTTAAAATTTTTTTTATTTGTAAGAAGTCTCTTTGGTTCACCAATGTTGTATTTACTTAATCAAATGTATGGTTAAAAACAATAAAATTTTGAAATATTATATCAAGCTGTAGACGCCCGTTTTTGATTTTGATTGTAATGCAATAATTTTCACATTCTGTAAAGCTGCTTTGAAACAATAATTATTGTGAAAAGCGCTATACAAATAAACTTGAATTGAAGCAAAAACAATTGTTTTCATGTGTGCCTCTTTAAATGCACACAAGATGCAAAAGTTTTTTTAGCACACAAAGTTATATAAAAAAATGAAGAAGTTCACATAAACAGTCACATAAAAAGAAATCACAAGTTTTTATTAAATCTATTAAAATGACAGAAGTGAGAAATACAGTAGTTACTGCCAGCTATGCTGTTAATATGAATCAAACAACAAAACAAAAAAAACAGAAAATGACTCCCTACTCTCGACTGGATAATGTTGGTTGCTTTTGCTTCTGAATACATTTCTTGATTTGAATGCAGTGATTCTGACTGATCTATGCTAATAGGAAAATCATCACCAGTTTCCCATAGTGGAAGCATGTTGTCTAGTCAAGTGTGGTGATCCCATAAGAATGACTAGCTTGGGTTTCATTTTAAATATTGAAACCTGTTAAGGGGGACGTGAGAACCTTAGAAGGAGTAATTATTGACAATGATTCATGGCTAGCTGTTTTGGGAACCCAACGCGGATTGGCATGTTGAGCTCTCAGAAACAGGTGGAGTCATCACACCATCCGTTTACATGTACACCTTTTTGTCATTTTAATTGAAAGATTTTACTCAGGTAAGCTGGATAGGACGCACAAGTGAAATTAGACAAACTTAGGGTGGCCCATGTCCTAAAAATTTGAAAACGCCTGTTCTAAAATATTTTCAAACAAATTTTATTAAGACAAAAAATCACCATGCCTGAAGCACTGATGTCATCGTCCATCAAGATGCTTCACATTAGACGACATACAATGCCTTATTGGTCAACATCACACAAAACACCATGTAAAAATAATTTTGTATAATAGGTCCCCTTAAAAAAATCAATGCATACAATTTTTTTTTACCCTAAATATTATAACTGTGACACAATTTTAGTCAAAGGATCTAAACCATTTGTTTTCTCAACCACTCCATCAGAAAATGATTCAAACGAAATAGCCATGAACAAGGATTTGTTATTCAAGCCTATTTTGTTATGCTGTACCTGTGCTGGTGGCAGAGTTACTCTGGCCTTCATCTGAATACTGATAAGGGTACTGAAGAGGCACTTCTGATCCTGGAAAATACTAGAGGGGGAAGAGAGGCATCAGGTTAAAGAGGCACAACAAGATGTACAATATAGTCAACCAGGAAAACTGTGATGATTCATGGTGGTGTGGTATTACCCCCATAAGGTGGCTCATAATCTTCACTATCTCCTCCATGGAAGGCCGTTGCGATGGGTCTTTGGACCAACAACGAGTCATCAGACTCTCTATGGCCTTCGGCAGGTTCTTAATGAGAGGTGGACGCGTTCCTACAGAAAGAGAAATGATTAAAGCTTCCTGAACCTGTATATTACCGCTGCAGACTCTAAGATAAAAAGATCTGTATAATAGGCACAAGCAATCGTATGTATAACTCACCACGGTGCACAGCCCACATGATGCGGAAAGCAGGACCACCAATTTCATCGAACGGCTTTCGGCGTGTGATCACCTCCCAGAGAATAATACCCCAACTGAACACGTCACACTTCTCACTGTAGTTGCTCCCTGTAACACAGACAAACAGACCTTGTTTACACCTGGTAGGCAATTTGATCGATAAGATCAAAAGCAGACAAGGAGAACACATGCTGTTTTAATTGGTCTCTTTTGTAAACTTTAGAAAACCTTCCTGACTTTGAGATGAGTGTGTTGGCAGGTGATTATATGGTGTTTTCTGATCTTCCAATCTAGTACTGCAGAATAAGCTTAATTTATAGCGTTATTTACAAACAAATTACAAATAACTGAAAGACAATAGAAAACCATATGGAGAGCATAGCAGCACAATTGTGCCAAACACAGTTTGTTGGTTTTAATCAGGACTGGTAAAATAACATTCTTAAATAATGTTAATGTGCTTTTCAGACTTTTCACAAATTTCACCTTTAAACCAAACTCAAACTGAACAAACCAATCCTCAAACAGTAAAGCATTTAAATTTCTACTATATTTTGATCAAATAAAAGCAGCTTTGCTGAACACAGATCACGTTTAAAACTAAGAAAACACTTACTGACCCCAAATTTGGACCTTCCTAATGCAGTTTATAATTTGAATGAAAGAAACTGCAATTTCAAAAACATTTTAAATAGTATCCTTAAACCACCACACAAGATGTACAACACTAACAGAAAATACTTTTTTTTTGTTTTCTATTAATATTAACTAGTGAAGTGGACAAACAATGAAATGCCCTTAAATTAATATAGGACATATGCCATTTACATAATTGCAGATGTTTAACGCAGAACAACAAGAATCATTTTATAGACATTTTGTTCTTTTTAATCAATAATTCATTGTGTGTTATGGTTGATGTCGAGCTGCCCAAAATAATAACATGCAATCAAAGGGTATCACACAACATAAAGTAGCAAAGCTATTTCCCATAAGCTCATTTTCTACCGTCCAGGGTGGGGAAGCCTTTATCTTGTCTGCCCTTTTTGAACAGATGAGCTAATTTCCTCTCATGCTGCCCTGGAGAGTCTTAATTGCTGCTCTTATTATTCTTAAATTACAGCGACTCGCGCTGGTATGTCTTTATGCTGCCTTTCTCTGGTCTTCTGATAATACTGTTGTCAGTGCAGCAAATGAGGAGAGCTTCGTCTCCTCTGCTGTCAGCGCTAGTGGAGTAATAACATGGGATTTCTGCTCCTCCCCAAACAAACAAGATAACAACCTGCTCCTAATTGATGTTTCCTCTGACCCCCCTGACAGCAAAGTGCCCCTGAACGTGTTTGCTAAAATTGAAACCCATTACCGCTTGATTGCGGACGCATGCATTAAATTATAATGCTTTCATCCATCATCTAGACCAGGAACGTCCACTAATTCTGGTTTTAGGGAAATATTTGTTTGAGTGATAGCGAAGACTAAAGAGGCCCGTGTGAAGTCAATTAATGAGAAATACAGGGAGAAGGGGTGAAAAGGGTAACGGGAAATCAGTCTTGACCTCAAAATCATCTGGGACAAACAAAAACAACCCGTCTATAAGCCAATGACAGTACAAACATGAAAAATGCTCTTGGAAAGGAAAGTTTCCAAAACTTGCCTTCGAACACTTCTGGGGCCATCCAGGCAGCACTTCCCTTGTTGTTAGTCATGTGAGTCTGGATGTCACATGCTGTCCCAAAGTCACAGATCTTCAGGACAGTACCTCCAGCAACCAGGAGCAGACTAGTAGAAGGAAAACAGAAATAAACAAATACATAAACGGATGTCCCAGAGGAAAAAATAACACACAGGAAACTCACTTTACAAATAATTTTGGCAATACAGGGCAGTATTTCGCCAAAAATGATCTCCGATTATGTAACCACTTGCAGATTGAATGTTTTTGTCCACAAGGATGGTACTTATACAATAGTGCAGGTAAGAGGTGAATGATTAAGTTAAACAGAATATATACACACTACATTTAAAAGTTTGGATACAGTACGATTTGGGGTCTGCAACATGTTTTAAAAGCATACCTAGGTTGAAATTATTTAACCAAAATAAAATAAAAATAATGTGAAATTATTGCAATCTACAGTCTAAAATGTCTTTCTTAATGTACTTTTTTTTCCTGTGGTGACAAAGAACAATTTTCAACAGCCAAGAGTTATTACTTATTAATTACACCAATGCCACTTAAGTTTGAATAGAAAGTGTAAAAGAACAGTTTTTATATTGAAATATTTTCTAACATTATAAATAGCTTTACTGCTACTTTTATTCTTTCTGAATATAACTATTAATTTTTTTCTAATGCAACAACAAAAATTATTTTACTGACTTCAAACTTTTGGATCACCCAAAAATGAAAATGATGTCAAAAACCGGTGTCCTGCAGATTTTAGTTTCAACCCCAATTAGACACGCCTGAACCAGCTAATTAAGCTCTTTATACTAGAAACTTCCAGGCAGGTGTGTTGAAGGAAGTTGGAGCTAAACTATGCAGGACACAGGCCATCCAGGATCAAGTTTGGGCACCCCTGCCCTAGACATTCCTTCATCTTTAGAACACAAATTAAGATATTTTGGATGAAATCCGAGAGCTCCATCATCCTTTAAGAGGATACAGATTGCACAGCACAGGCACACCTGAGGTATATGTGAGCAGTGCGAATGAGTCCGACACATGACCATGCACCCTATACTGACAATAATAAGAAGAAACTGTTGAAGAAATTCATTATTTTTCTATTATGTGCACACAAAAGTATTCTTGCAGCTTCATAATATTCCGATTGAACCACTGAAGACATATAGTCTGCTTTGAGGATGTTTTTTTTTTTTTCCTGGACTTTGAAGGAGTCAGGACCGTTGCTGTCTATGGAGGATCAGTGAGCTCTTGGATTAAACAAGAAAGAAATCTTAACTTGTGTTCTGAAGATGAAAGCTGGTCACAGGGGTATGGAACAACATGAAGGTGAGTAACTAATAATATAATTTTGCCAGTGAACTAACCCTTTAAAGGCTAAAAAGGGATGAAGTGTGTCTGCCTTAATTCTTAATTCCCCCACCAAAAATAAATAAAATAAAAAGGAACAGCGAACAAATAAAAATTGAATAAAACCAACAACAAAAAATACAGATTACATTTTTGAAACGCACTTCAGTTGGAAACTGTGGCAAAATTTTTATCAGACATGGAGGTCTACAGATGGCAGTTAACAAGCCCCCAACTGTGTTTTAGTCCTATTAAACACAGTTTAAGCACTCATGAACTGTTCATGAGGGTTTGCTGCCAGCTTTTGTGAACTGTAATATATCAAATGTTAGTAATAACCCAGTTCTTTCAGAGGACTTCATTCTAGGTGTCTGGGAGAGAAGCCAGCTGACCATTTCCATGGTGTGTTGCCAGGGTTTTTTACAAACAGAGCCTCATAAATAACCAGCCCTGGCCTGAACAACACCATACTCTGCCATGATGTAAATGATGCAGCGTGAGACTCCAGAACATACATCCTCTGACACCTGGACCTGACGCCATTTATGATCGATGGCGGTCGTGAATGATCCAGTAAAGTTTCCATCAACACAGTCAGAAAACACTCAGCACATGTAGAGTGAAAATAAATGGCTTGTTGACACCTGGTGTTAATCTTAGATTTGATCACAAGTGGTCAAACAGGTTCACCCCGAAATAAAAATTCTGTCACCATTTACTTACTCTCATGCCATTCCAAACTCTTAAGACATTTATTCATCTTTAGAACACAAAATAATATATTTTATATATATTAATTTATATATTATTTAATATTTTAAATCTGATTTGATTTCGGTCCTTTCATTCAAAGTCTATTGACCTGCTTCAAAACATTCATAGAGACCTCAAAATATAAATCTTTATGAATCAACCAATGACGTCACGGTGGCGCAGTGGGTAGCACAATCGCCTCACAGCAAGAAAGTCGCTGGTTGGAGCCTCGGCTGGGTCAGTTGGCATTTTCTGTGTGGAGTTTGCATATTCTCCCTGTGTTCGCGTGGGTTTCCTCCACAGTCCAAAGACATGCGCTATAGGTGAATTGGGTAAGCTAAATTGACCATAGTGTATGTGTGTGAATGAATGAGAGTGTATGGTGTTTCCCAGGAAGGGCAACCGCTACGTAAAACATATGCTGGATAAGTTGGCGGTTCATTTCGCTGTGGTGACCGCAGATTAATAAACAGACTAAGCCGAAAAGAAAATGAACGAATGAATGAATTAACCAATTTAATACAAATCTTCTGAACAGACAAAATAACTTATGACTAACTACGTTTGGCTTTTATTTAAAAATAAACCTTGATCAAAAACCTAAAAGCTCAACCATACCTACATAATGTGCGAGAACAAACCCCATTGGTTACTGGAGAAGCTAAACATGCTGCTTAAAGGCCTGTTCACACCAAGTACGATACACATAAATAAAACGATAAACATATTTGCGTCCACACTGATGAATGATAACGATCCGTTTATATTTATTTTAGTTTATATTTTCATTTTAGCTTTACACCCTTGTAACCAGTAGGTGTTCTCTGTGAGCTACTAGCGCATCTGACCAGTGAATCCAACTTGTGTAATCAAAAAGTGAATTTTGTGATTGCAGTCAGCAAAGTCGTGGAATAAAACACACACAAACTACTTTCCCCAGCATTATCAAAGGATGCAACACTAAGAAGCTGAAACTAGCACTGGACACCTGAGGTTAGGGCTGGGCATTAATTCAATAACGATAATATTTGTTTTTGATAAAACGATAATGACAGTTTGATAATGTTTATGCACTATGCTTAACATTTGGACTTCCGGATGCCGCACGTAGTACAAGTTTACAGCCATACAGTGTTAGTTGCACTTGGAGGAGTAAGAAAAAGATAAGTAAAAAAAAAATAAATAAAGGTCACAGTCACAGACATTGTTGACAAGAAACGTCACTAAACATCAGTAGTCTGGAGTTGCATAGTTTTTTGCAATCCGACACAAAACAAAGCAACGTGCACTGCAAACTGTGCAGACAAGTCGTGCCATCAAAAACAGGCAACACCACAAACCTGTTTCATCATTTAAAACAATGCCACCCTTATGAAGATGCTAGGAAATTATATATATATATATATATATTCATTCATTCATTCATTCATTTTCTTTTTCGGCTTAGTCCCTTTATTAATCTGGGGTCGCCACAGCGGAATGAACCGCCAACTTATCCAGCATATGTTTTATGCAGCGGATGCCCTTCCAGCCACAACCCATCTCTGGGAAACATCTATACACACCCATTCACACTCATACACTACTGACAATTTAGCTTACCCAATTCACCTATACCGCATGTCTTTGGACTTGTGGGGGAAACCGGAGCCCCCGGAGGAAACCCACGCCAACACGGGGAGAACATGCAAACTCCACACAGAAATGCCAACTGACTCAGCCGAGGCTCGAACCAGCGACCTTCTTGCTGTGAGGCGATTGTGCTACCCACTGCGCCACCGTGAGGCCCATATATATATATATATA
>CAIGQV010018299.1:7771455-7786471 GCA_903798115.1 Danio jaintianensis | reverse complement strand
TCTATCTATCTATCTATCTATCTATCTATCTATCTATCTATCTATCTGCTTTGGCAATTTGGCATAATTTTCTCAGGTTTGACCTGTGGAAGAAAATATTCACTTTTTCTTTTCTCCCCTTGAGCACTGTAGGCCAAAAACATTTGAATTATGTAATGATAATCATATGGGTATGTTATTATGTATATAGAGCTTGTGTGCGAGTGGTACATTTTTCTTTTATAAGTAAATAAATAAATAATCAAAATTAATGTTCTTTCTCATCATCCAATTTAATAAGACTGTATTTAAGACTGTAAACTTAGTATATGGAAACAATTTTTTTTTCGTGTGTAAAATTATATATCATATAAACAAGAGTGGCATTTTCTAAATAAGCTTATAATTTGATAACATCTTCCAAATGAATGAACAAGGACTGGAAAAGAGATCTGTCAGTGAAAGTTTTTTTTATTTTTTATAGCTTATACCTTTACTCACCCTCAAGTGGTTTCACACCTGAGTTTCATTCTTCTGTTGAACATAAGATATTTTCAAGAATGCTGCATTTTTTTCTGGTTATCAGCGGTGTTCAAAATATCTTTTTTTGTGTTCAACAGAAATAAGAAACACATAAAGGCTTGGAAGCACTTGAGGGCGAGTACATTTTATTTTTCGATTGAACTATACATTTAAATTGTCACAACAAGGGAACTGACAGGTAAACATTTATAATGTTACAACACATTTAGATTTTATTTTATTATTATTATTTTTTTTTATGTATTCAAAGTATTTGAAATAAATTTTATTTCCACAAAAAGCAGCACAAAATAATAAGAAATTTTGCAGCTCAGAATATTACTACTAGTAGCATATTACTACTACCTACAGGAAATCACATCATATCACAAAACACATCAAATCTCAATCTGGCTTCTTGAACATGACTTTGCTAAACTCAAATATTCTCCACAGTCACTAGATATCAATCCAGTCAAGCACAATATGCTGGAATGGTAAGGTGTGCAGTTAAAAAAATCTACAGAAACATCTACAGCAGCAAAATCTCACAGTAATATTTTCAGCATCCTGTTTAATCTATACCACATTTAAGGCAATTCTGAAGGCAAAACTGGGTCCAACCTGGTACTAGAAAAGTGAACCTAAAAAAGTGGCTGCATGAGCATACAGTAAATAGAGCAACAGTGATTCCTCATTTACTCATCGTCCACCATTTTGTAGGAAATCTCAGTTTCCTTTCAGTAACTGCACCATTGTGCTGAGGGACCGCTTACTGCTTGATTTTTTTTCCTTTTCCGAGAAGCATTTCATTTCTTAAAATAATGGAGTCAATGCAGTGTGGAGATATTTGGATCTGTGGAGTCTCACAGCGGTGAAGGGGAATTGACTATTATTCAGTGTTTACCTGCATGGTTCCTGCCAAGGGAGAGATGGCAGCTGTTTGTTTTTTCTTCACCTCAGCACACCGTGATGAACTGTGACAGCTGACATCTGAGCAGCCAGTCAAAGAAAGTGCCTGTAATGAGCAGCCTGCTTGCTTGAGAGACACATGCCATCATATCTCAAATAAAGTTATTCTCCTCCTGTCTCTTCCCCTCTCTCTTTCGCTCACTCACTCTCTTGCCCGCTGCATTTCCTCATCAAATGCCAGAGGCTAATGCTAGGGACGCTCATCTTAGGGCTTATTTATCTGTTTGTAAACAGGTGCGGCTAAATTAAAATGCACGCATGATTTGAGTATGAAAGTCAGATAGCATGTTTGACACCAGATGCTAACAAAACTCTCGAAGGAGGGAGGCATGACACCCAATGCTTGGAGATGCAGGTGCACAGCCCATATGTACGGACACGCAGCACATCTGTGGAATATAGCTACATGAAGTCTTCATCTGATGAGGAAAGCACACCTGATAGTAGATACATTTACACGGGCTCTTATAATTCCATTAAGACATTGCTATATGATTAAGTTGAAGCTTGTGTAAACAGAATACTCTAATTATGGTAATGTGATTAGGCTATGTTCATAATTAGAGTTATCGTAATTGCAGTAAAATTTGTAAGGTGCTGCAGTTTAACCTTAATTGCAATATAACTGAATAAACACTTTCAATAGTGTTTCAATAGTTTTTTTTTTTTAAGGAAGTCTCTTAATACTACATTCATTAGTCTAATATATCAAAGTAAAAACAGTGATCATTTGCATATGTGACCCTGGACCACAAAACCAGTCATAAGTGTCAATTTTTGGAAATTAAAATCATCTGAAAGTTGAATAAATAAGCTTTCCGTTAATTTATGGTTTGTTAGAATAGGAAAACATTTGGCTGAGATGCAACTATTAGAAAATGTGGTTAAAAAAATTGAAATATTGAGAAATTGATCTTTAAAGTTGTCCAAATTAAGCTCTTAGTAAGTTATATTATTATTACAAATTAAGTTTTGATATATTAAGCATGGGAAACTTACAAAAACATCTTCATAGAACACGATTTGTACTAAATATTTTAATGATTTGTGTCTTAAAATAAAAATCTATAATTTTAACCCATACAATGTATTTTTGGCTATTGTCAAAAATATACCCGTGCTACAGGTTTTGTGGTCCATGTATCTCCAGACTGGTTTGCAACAGGGTTCCAGTTTGTCTATAAGAAGCATCAATAAATAGTGTACCTTGATGAGCATCCAGTAACACCTGAAACAGAATACTTTTACATAATATTCCCTCTGCAATTTAGAAACTGGGTTTCCAGTGCATGCACACATCAACATTTCTCCCATATGAAAAGATTTGGTAGGACATGGTCTCAAAATTAAAGTTAAATGACCCAGACATCATTCCTGCAGGGGTCACTAACACTTCATTTAATACTAATAACCTTTTAAGGGATAGCCCGAAAATACTCACCCTCCACTTATTTAAATGTTCATTTTTGGGGTGAATTATCTCTTTAAGTTACTGACAAGGAGTTTTTGAACACAAAGGTGTACCTTTTAAGAAGGTACTGCCCCAGTGACTGCTTTTTTACTGCATTTTATTAGACAGCATCAAGCAGGATTATAACAGAACCCTAAAATGTATTTAGTATGATAAAACAGCGTTGCTTCTTTCCCATGTGATCAAGAACCGGAAGCAGTTAACTGTAGCATTATAAAAGCTCCACTGTCAAACTTATTTCTCATCGGCAATTCCTCAGTGATCTATTTTATTTATTCAGCCTTACTCGGCTTCTTACTACTATGATAACATGTCTTGAATACTTTATCTCATCTACGAACATAATTTCTGCTGGAATCCCATAGGATGTGATGAAGACAACAATTCCCATGATTCCACACTCAGTCACTGCTCATTAAACTACACCTTTGTTTGTTGTGAGTATGCACTCTCTAGTGGCTACAATTACATACTGCGCCTTTAACATAATTAAACCGACAAGGCCAAAATTATAAACAAAATCATCTAAATTCAATCAATCTCTTTCCTTCATTCTTAAAATAATAAAATAAAATAAAAAAATCCTTCCAAAACTCCCTGTTCAAAAACAATAATAATAAAAAAGATTTAAAAAAAGAGAAGAAAAAACAATGGCATCAAACTCTTTATGTTGCCAAATAATCATATGTATAGCTATTTAAAACTATAGGGCGACGCGGTGGCGCAGTGGGTAGCACGTTCGCCTCACAGCAAGAAGGTCGCTGGTTCGAGCCTCGGCTGGGTCAGTTGGCATTTCTGTGTGGAGTTTGCATGTTCTCCCCGTGTTCGCGTGGGTTTCCTCCGGGTGCTCCGGTTTCCCCCACAAGTCCAAAGACATGCGGTATAGGTGAATTGGGTAGGATAAATTGTCCGTAGTGTATGTGTGTGAATGAGTGGATGGATGTTTCCCAGTGATGGGTTGCAGCTGGAAGGGCATCCGCTGCATAAAACATATGCTGGATAAGTTGGCGGTTCATTCCGCTGTGGCGACCCCAGATTAATAAAGGGACTAAGCCGAAAAGAAAATGAATGAATGAATGAATGAATTTAAAACTATGGGCAAACAAATCCAAACACGGAAAACTTGTAAATCAAAGTTGAAGAAAAGACAAAGGTAAGTATGGCAAAACAGTTAGCTATGGCTAACACAAACTAGTCAATTCACTCAGTCTCAATAGCAGAGTGCAAATAACTGCAAGTGAGCGCAAAGCTAAAGCAGGAAGTGGTGAAAGACTTTTATAGGCAGCCAAGAGTCAGCTGACCAGGGAGGGCATGGCATCAACTGGACTGAGAATCAATCAGAATACAAAACACTTCCCAAATGAAGAAAGCACAGAATCAAAACAAAAAGGGACATAACATAGTGGATGCCATAAGTTGTCAAATGAGTTGTTATATTGACAAAATGCAAAAAGGGGAGGAGCTAATTGATATGTCCCACCCCCCCTTTCTGTTTCAGTTGAAATTATGTCAACACATTGAATAATGCTTTGTGTTTCGAGGCACTCCTGAGCACACAGATGTGCAAACGTGTTAAAGTCACATTTTGCTGACTTTGGAAAAATACAAAACAAGAATTTACAAGACTGATGATTTAAGCATTATGGGTAAGCTATGTTGCAGTGAATAAATTCACTAAGAAACAAAAAGGCCTTCGTTAACACTTGAAATACAGTCAATAGTTGCTATGCGCAATCATGAACGTTCAAAAATGACTCAAGTAAAACCTTGTAATAGACTTTGGACTCCACCAAGCATAAATGCTCAGAGAGGTCTCCTCAGAAACAAGTTTGTAGTGACATGTAAAATTAATAAAGGAAATTGAGATTCATTTATACCTGCCAGCCCCAGCTTACACATCAGCAAAACTGCCAAACAGAGGTCAAAAAAAAGGGAAAGCCGATGTGCGGGCGTCCCCGAACCACTCATATCTGTTCTTCACCCGGATGCATCATTCCCTGTGCGGCCGGCTGTAATGCGAATTTTCCCCTCTATTTGCACGAGCCATAAATCAGTGGCTTGAAAAGAAGCTGTCAGATCGGCAGCACGTGGAGTCTGTAACAAAGTCAATACATTACGTCTCTCTTTCAAACACGGAGAAACACGACTGTGATAACTGAGCAAAGAGCAAATCGATTGAGCTACTGTGCTCTATTTGCTTTTTGAAAAACCTCTGACAGGTATTTAGCAGAGATCCACCCTGTTCTGAAGTGGCACGCTTCATAGAGATGAAGTTTTATTGTTTTGCCGTGTGCGCCAAAGGTCTCGTTGCCGGGCGGCACTGTTTTGTGATTGGCTTTCTCTAATTTACTCGTTTCAAATGGCTGGCATAATTCTTAGTTTTAAAATGCCAATATGCAGCACAAGCCGCCGCGAGGCACAATCTCACTAAAATGCTAAAGTCTCTAAATCTCCCTCGCCCTTTCTTCTCTTTACCCTCATTTCTTCTTTGCCAATTTAATTAGCTTGAATTTTCCATTACACACAGGTTCAATCACATCAGTGAACCTGGTAGGCAACTAATTGATTTCGAGAGTGCAGTTCGCTCACTGCTGATTCTCCAGAAGATCCCCAAGATTGTCTGGAGACTAAGGACGGAGTAATTTGGTCAAAAAGCTGTTTTTGTATTAGATTAGGCCAATGAATCTCATTTAGAACAAGAGGAGTTGCGGCATGAACCTCCCCGGGGTCCCATATGTGCTGGCGTTGACACACAAACCTGACAGACAGGCGATATTGCAGCAATATGGCCGCTTCATCAGCATTAGATCTCACCCTGCTGCTAACGGAAAATAAATGTCAATTAGCACAGATGGATCTGCGAAGTGCTCTATCCCGAATGCGTCTTCAGGCCACACACTTCGAAGCCTCTCTCTAATTTCAGCCAGTTTTTTTGTCATCTGCTTGAAGTGCAACCTAGAGAGACAGAAGCTCAACTTGGATGATGCTTGCAGTGTTTGATGCCGTTAATGTGTTTGTACTTAGCACGCTTTTCAACGCAAGGGTTGTAGGAATGTCATGTGTCATTTTTTATCAAAATAATATGGATTTAATATTCTTGAATGAATGAATGAAAACGAACAATTATTAAAATATTCAAAATCATTGGTAAATAATCTTAAAGATAAAATAAAAACAAACAAACCAAATAGTATCCTGCTGAATGAAATATATTTAACCAGTAACAGTTATTTTAGACTGCAATTGAATCAAATGTTTATGGAACAAATAGGAATCCTGTATTATTCCAATTACATTATTTAATTATTTATGTCTTCCATCTCTGATTGACAGACACTGGCGATGTCATGCAGTGTTTTTTCAAGGCAGCTGAGAAAACTAACTTCTCTTCTTCTTCATCAGTGATGATGACAAGCAGATTGACTGACTGCCATCTTTGCTGATGATTTCATTTTCCACATTCCTGGACAGTGCTTTAATATATTCTGCTGTAGGGACCTTTCCAGGAAGCTTGTCACTCACTGTGAATTCAGACGTGTGTGAAACATCACAATCAGGGCAATGCAACAGCAGTCAATCACACCTCAGCTGAATAGAGGACTTATTCTGCTTTATAGCTAGCAGCTCTCAAAATAAGACCACCATGAGGACCACCATGTGAAAAAAATATTATACATCTTTTTTAGTATAAAATTTACTTACCATTTACTCACTCTCAAAACACTTCTTCTGAACAAAAAAGAAAAATATTTGAAAGAATGTTTTAAACAAACAGTTAATGACATCCATCAAAAATTTTTATGCTAAAGCATTTTGCCCTACTATAGACGTCAGTGGCTACTGTCATCTGTTTTTGTAACATGTTCACTGTTTATTTTAATCCTTGTGTTTTTGTGTTTCTTGTGTTAAATCTTTGCTTGCATGTGCATATTTTATGATGGTTTAATAAATTCATATCCATTTGCATTTGTACTTATTTGAACATGCAGGTCCAATTTTAATCATTTTTGAGGTTTTTATGGTATCTGTGTTCTACTAATTTGGTTGTATTTATGTCTACTTATGTAGTCTTCCATATAATATTCCTGGGATGCACCTTTTCAAAAAGTACACATTTGTCACTAAAGAGTCCATATTGGTACCTTAAAGGTACAGTACATATTAGCACCTTCATTCATTCATTCATTTTCTTTTCGGCTTAGTCCCTTTATTAATCTGGGGTCGCCACAGCGGAATGAACCGCCAACTTATCCATCATATGTTTTACGCAGCGGATGCCCTTCCAGCTGCAACCCATCACTGGGAAACATCCATACACACTCATATGAACAATTTAGCTAACCCTATACCCTATACCGCATGTCTTTGGACTTGTGGGGGAAACGGAGCACCCGGAGGAAACTCACGCGTACACTGGGAGAACATGCAAACTCCACACAGAAATGCCAACTGACCCAGCCGGGGCTCGAACCAGATTGTGCTACCCACTGCGCCACCAATATTAGCACCTACAAAATACAAAAGTGCACCTAAGTGGAACTAATACCTTTAACACTAGAACTACTGAGGCAGTCATTTTGGCCGCTTTTAAATGATGTAATATATTAAATTTGTTAAAGTAAAGCTATATAATACAGGCACAGGCACAAAACAGCTTATATTGCCTCTGACCTCAAAATTGACATTTTCAGCAGGGTTTAATAAATTATCTGATAGGTTCATTTTGAGCAAACACATTCTGGGGACACCAAAGCCTCATTTTACATCTTGTAAAAAGGGGTATAATAGGGGGTATTTAAAATACAAATTTACAGAAAAAAGATGTACGTGGATGAATTGTTTATTAAAAATAATAAACTGTAAATGTTTATTTTTTTTACTGTTAAAATTTTTTTAAACGCCCCTTGTGCCGATCTGTATAGACAGTGTGTCCTTATAGAAACCTGTTTGCCATTTGATAGTGTTGTTGAAAGTGTTGGCATATCATGACATAGGTATAGGCAACTCTATTGCTGATTCACTGCAGTTTTAAGGGATTGCGCCCACTCACTGAAAATGCGTCGTGTCCTTGCAGGTAACTTTTTCCAAACAGCTCTCTGTGCTTTACTTCCATCCTGCCGCCCCCTCTCACATCTGCTTCAGTCTGCCCGAGAAAAACCTCCTCACCTACTCCAAACCAAAAGAGAAGGAGGCATGAATGTTTGTGCTTATAGCACTGTATAGCAGAGTTAAAGCTGATGAAGCCTGTGAAATTTGGACTGGAAACAAAACAAAATCTGACTTGACTTGACACTTGCATTCTACAACAACAACAAAACACGCAGAGGCTTATTATTAAAGAAAAGGACAGAGTGTAAACAAAACTCATTGTTTTTTTGAAATAATCTTTATCTACTGTGTTATAATATGCTATGTATGTTTTTTATTTAATGTGGTTGATTTATTTTGTCAATTGCTGATGCTTTTATAATGTTATTGTGATTATAATGTTCTAGGTTTTTAGATGTTCGTAGTTATTTGTATTTTTTCATTATCATTTTCATACATTTTTCAAGAAAAGTTGAAATTTAATGACAGAAAAGGTAAAGTGGAACTATTTTTAAAACACACACACACGCACACACACACATGCACACGCACACATGCACACACACAGTTGTGTTTCAATATTTTACATTAAAATTTTTATATAATCTTTTTTACAAAAACTGTAAATTTTGATTTCATAAATATCATTAATGGTTTTTACAAAATCAGATTATAATATAATAATATAAATAAAAATATATTCATAAGTAAAAATAGCATTAGGTCATTGACCCCTTTATACATAAATGGCATGTCCTCATGAATAGTCCCCAAATGTATTTTGGCTCACCACCAAAGGAAAAAAAAATATTTCACACATTTTGACATTCCAACCATATTTTTGTTCTATATAAGTGTTAAAAACATGTATTCCCACAGAATGGGCAGAGTGATAGGTGATAATGGCCTATGGGCTTGATACTGGTGATAATAGCCTATGGGGTTGTCACTGATATCCCATGGCAATACTGTACATTAAAGTCAAGTATGAATGTGCAGTGGTTTGCACCTTTAGCCGCTAGACTGCTAAGATGAGGTCTAGAAAACAGCGATTGCCTCTTTCCTGCATTTCAAAACACTCATTAATTTCCCTCTGCATGTTACAGCACAGGAAACGAGAAATATAAATTGCTTGTTTAAAATGCTAACATTTTCATTCATGCTTCCGACTGGGAAATTTTAACTGCATAATATGTTTCCTTAAATGAAAGTACGCTGACATTACTATCCATAGACAACAAAGGTTGAGCACAGCAAGTGAGAGAGAAAAATCTAGCCATGCCTTTGTCTTGTGCGTTGGCTGGTGGAAATATTAAGAAAAGAAACCCAACAAGATAGCCACTTTTATTTTGCTTCACTTCAGATTTCACAGCACTTCTCATTATATTGGCAGTGGATGAATGACTGGATGAGAGGAGAAGAGAGTCAGAGAGATAAATGGAGTTAAAGAGCAGCCACATCCAAGGCAAAATCTGGTCAACAGACATAAAAGACAATAACTGAAGTGGATGTGTTGGGAAACGGGCTACAATTGGAGACCTCTGCATCTAAGGACTGTAAGGTCCTCTTTTCTTCAGCATCAAAAGACAAATATTGAGACTGTTGTGCCATTTGTTGAGTTTTATTAGCACAAAAAAGCATTTTGCAATCCAGTATAATGGGTTCAAACTGGACTATTAGCGAGTTCAAATCATTTGTAGTAAATTGTTACACCTTTTGTAAATAGCTGGAAGATTTTTTATCATATTGAAAGGTCAAAGCATTGCTTTCTTTATAAAACTTAAATTGGAGACCTCCAGCATCTAAGGACTTTAAGTTCATCTTTATTGCAAGCCAGTCTCATTGAAAATACATGCTTCAACCTACACTTCTTTTGCAAAACCTGAAATACATCACTGTGGGTACATTTCATTGCACATTTCAGATGATAAATCCACTAGAGGGCACTGTATACATTTTTGCAGATTTGAAATATATTACTTTTTGGTACATTTTATAACACTACTCTTTTATATTTACTGGGAATGCGCGAGGATGAGCATGTACATATAAATCATGAACAATGCGCATTGTGCAATGTACAAACCCCATTGAACGTGATACAATTCACAACGACGGTAAGAAAAAAAATAACCTCCACATTTCATTAAAAGAATAGCTCTGTATAATTCATACATGACAAATGAAGGAAAATGATAATAAATACACAACAACAGTATGAATAAAAGCAGAAAATATTAGAAACATACCCAGCAGCACCACAAAAATTGTATTTCTTTTGGGCTTTTTTTCTCACTGTTTTTATACCAGTGGGCCCATTTTTTTTAATCTCGCCTAGGGCTCCTCAACAAGCCGGCAATGTACGTCCTTCTTGTACACATCCATGAGAAGGCAGGGGCTTGTCGTCAAGATCACTTACAGCAGATCAGCAAACCACTGATCTAAACCTTCCCTAATCCCAATGAATATTGTTTTCAAAAGCAAACATAAGAGAAAAGTAGTTTAATCTTGATTTTATGTTGCTTTTATCCCTGTTCTGGAAGTATGCTTCACCAGACTCTGCATCAAAAGTACAACACAGAGCTACCAAGTAAACTGACCGCAGCAGAAAAGCTGTCCATGAAGATAGGCAGTTGATGCAAACTTGATTACAAATTATGGAAAGCGCTACAGTATTTTGTTGTATTAAATTGGTGTTGTGCAAAAAATAGTCCTTTATTCATCGATAAAATGTGCCTGTAAATATTGCTAGTGTGAAAAGGAGAAAAAGTTGTTGGCATACTGTCCCGTATTGTTTCTTTCATGTATGTTCATTATATTTCACAAAAATTTTTAGTCTTAGGCATGTATTACCAACGATAGCAAAACACTTATAGAAAACTTTTATAGAAAATTTTATTTTATTAACAAACTGCCCACAAAACAAATTAATTTTAAATTAAAATTATTTTTTTTTAATTAAAATTACTTACACATTGCAAATGCTATAAATGGATTTAGTTTAATCTTAGTGAATGAGGCCTATACTCAACTCTCTAATAGTCTCTAATAGCCTGATGACAGGAAATTAATCTTTTTGACAGCAAACCATACAAATATAGTTTTTTTCAGTATTTTAGTGTGATAAACTGTTTTACCATTAACCAGTTTAACATATACACTTTTAAAAATAAAGGTTCTTTATATTTGCATTGACAATTCGAACACTTAACATCCATGAAACATTTTTTATTATGCAAAAGTTTCTTTACAGTGAGAAATAAATTGTTATTTGAAGATCTTTCCATATAACGTCATTATAAAAACCCATTGTTGGTTCATTCTGGCAGCTTTGTGTAGTTTTTATGGATTTTAGTTAATTAAATAAATCTTATTGTTGCAAGTTCATCTTTTGACAGCAAATCACATGTAGAGACTTTAGTGTCAGCTTTAAGTATTTTCAGTAAAAAAAAAAAACTGTATTACTTGTGCCAAATGTATTTAAATTCCACAACGCAAATGGTGCTATCAGCACATTCAATTTATCCCCTTTCTTTCAGACAGTCTGGAAGATTTCTGTTATATACCAAAGGGCCAAATTATTTCCTGCATAAGTATCATGTAGGCTCATAAACCATCATGAATAAAATGATTCAGTCTGTCGGATTACAGCTCAACCTGCCATCAATATTCCTCTGCATGATGATGTGTTGAAGCTGACAAAAAGAAAACGATGTGTAAGTCCTGATTCCTGACACAATGAACAATATATGCTTAAACACCATCTAAAGACGCGTACGAGATAATATAAAAGGCTTTTACCACACACGTCTCTTATCTCATATGTCTCTTATGTTTCTTTTAGCTGATATAAAACCATTTGCAATTTTGTGATCTTTGAATAATGAAATAAGGTTTTTCTTTTTTAAAGCACTCATATAGAGACTTTTGTGCTAGATGCCAAATGTGTTTAAATTACACAATCCAAACTGCACTCAGTGAATTAATAGAATTTCAATGGATTTCAGATGGTCAGAAAGATTTTTCACATTTTCGGGTTTCTTGGCATTGGAAGTCGTCATATTTGGGTAAACTTGAATAGGAAAGAGTACAACCCTTTTTTTTACAATCCTATTTTCTCAAATAATACAAGAAAAAATAAATTATAGCGTGCTATCAAGACTTTCAAAAAAAGTAAAAAAAAAAAAAAATAGTGTAAGACAGATAATAGCAGCCAAAAGAGAGAACAACGTCAAATTCACTGTCCTGCCCTTAGACGCTGCATTAGAAACACTTTATAAGAAATAACTGTAAAAAATGTTTTTTTGTAATTCGATGATAAGTTTGATGGCAAAGATGATATAATACATTCTTAAATACATATAAATGTATAAGTTTTAAAAAATCTAAATATTAAACACTTTGTGAAAAGGGTCCAATGTGACCCTAGACCACAAAACCATGTGTCATTTTTTGGAAACTGAGATTTACGCATCACCTGAAAGCTGAATAAATCAGTTTTTCATTGATGGCTTGTTAGGATATGAACATTTTTGGTCAAGATACAACTATTTTAAAATATGAGGAGTCTGAGGGGTCAAAAAATATATATAATTAAAAACAAATAAATATATTGAGAAAATCAAGTTCAATCAATTAATTAATTCATTCATTTCATGGCTTAGTCCCTTTATTAATCAGGGGTCGCCACAGCAGAATGAACTGCCAACTTATCCAGCATATGTTTTACGCAGTGGATGCCCTTCCAGCTGCAACCCATCACTGGGAAACACCCATACACTCCCATTCACACACATACACTGCGACCAATTTAGATTACCCAATTCACCTATAGCGCATGTCTTTGTGGGGGAAACCGGAGCACCCAAAGGAAACCCACGCGAACACGGGGAGAACATGCAAACTCCACACAGAAATGCCAACTGACCCAGCCGAGGCTCGAACCAGCGACCTTCTTGCTGTGAGGCAACAGCGCTACTCACTGCGCCACCGCTCTGTCCTCAATCAATTAAAATCAAATCAATTAAAGTTCTCTCTATAAGTGATGCACATCTCTAATCAAACATTTAGTTTTGATATATTTACAGTAGGACATTTACAAAATGTCTTCATGGAAGATGATCTTTACTTGATATTCTAAGGATTTGTGGCATAAAAGAAAAATTGACAATTTTGACCCATACAATTTATGTTTGGCTATTGCTGAAATATACATGTTCAACATAAGCCTAGTTTTGTGGCTCAGGGTCACATATACTGAATTGTCAAACCAATTCTAATTGAAGAACTGTAACTTTTGACAAAAAAAAACAATTTTTTTTTGATTGCCTTGCAAAAATGAGAGAGCAACCAAATTCATAATTTTGGCAGAAAACCATACATATGAAGAGTTTAGTGCCACTTTTAGAGTATTGTAGTGCAAGAAACAATCAAACAAAAACGTTTTACTCACTAGCCACCCATCAGTTTAACATATGCATGATGTATAGAAGTTGACAAAAGATTCCTGATTCCCGACACGGTGAACAATATGTGACACCTTCTAAAGATACATACAAGATAACATGAAAGGCTTTTCCCACAGACATCTCTTATCTCATCATAGCCTTTTTTTAGCTGATATGAAACCGTTTGCAAATTTGTGAGCTTTGAATAATGGAATTGTTCTTTTTCTTTCTCCTCTTCTTTCTCTTTTTTACAAGCGGTAAGATTCTCCGGTTCGAAGCGGGCCACATATTTTAATTAATTTGGCTTAGAAGGGGATTGCACATGCTGTCAGGGGTCCCAAACCCATGGGGAGCAGAGGAGCCAGTGGTGGCAGAAGATGTTGCATTACACAAGCTATTTAATTAAAAGACAGTGGCTAAAGCCGTGCAGTGGAGAGGCAATGCATCATTAGCAGCGAGCTCATTTCCTCGCTACAGCTGACTAGAATGGGCACGAGAAGCAATTAGGCATTTTCTAACACTTATTAGGAATTAATTGCCAGTTGATTTCCATGGGTGGAATGTTAAGTGGGAGAGGGGCTTCGCCGAAGGGGTGGGAGAGGAGAAGGTTGTTCCAAACTTTATTGATATTGATTATTAAAGTGGGTGATTGGACGGTAATCGCTGAAACCTTTTGACACAGGACGTTCTAATTACATGATGAAATATGATCACGCTCATGGGCTTATGACTGTGACAGACCAGAACGTGACCCATTTCATTAGCAATAACCTAATATGTTGTGGAAAAGATTGACTGCAATTGATTGAATCATATTGTTTTCGTATGGATTGCAGGCATTGTAAAATGTCAAGAAAAGCAGGTGCCAATTCACAAAAAAAGCATATATATATTTGCATTAAATAAAAGATTCTTTAATAATTTTTAATTATGTGTGATCATGACATACATACATACATGCATGTGCATACACACACAGAATATATATTTACATTTTTTGGAAATTGTTTGGCATATTTTATAGATTTTATATTCTATTTATGTGCTTTTGAGGCCAAATTTGTTTGGGAATATTTAAAGTTTTATTGTATGAAAAAACTAAACAAAACAGATGAAACATTGTTCAAAAAAAGTGAACTATCCTTTAATATTGAACTTAAACGTGCAGTAAAACATAATAACAGTGTATAACTAATCATGCACTAAAAACTAAATAAAAAATACGTTATTGTGAACGATGAGTTAAAGCACGTATTTATGAAGAACTATAACCATCTGCAGATTTATGCAGAATGATTTTGTAGTTGCATATTAAATACAAATCATATTTCTTAACTTAAGATTTGCAATGCAAATGAATTTAGAACCATTTGTTTGGTAAACGAAACTAGATCAGATTTCACCACTAAAAGATGTAGAAAATATTACTGTACAAAAAAAATTGTATGGTACATAAATCTAAACATTTGCATATTCAGTTATATGACTGAAATTAATATGAAAAATGCTATATATATATATATATATATATATATAT
>CAIGQV010018299.1:7749964-7771355 GCA_903798115.1 Danio jaintianensis | reverse complement strand
ATATAGAGAGAGAGAGAGATAGATAGATAGATAGATAGATAGATAGATAGATAGATAGATAGATAGATAGATAGATAGATAGATAGATAAATCAATAAATAAATCTATAAATAGGTCAATCAATCAATCAATCAGTCAATAGATTGGCTCAGATAGATAGGCTCAAAAATATGCAGATTCCGTGTGGGCCTAGTGATGAGTTGTATGAATTCATGTGTGAATAATGACCACTGTGACTACATGTTAGAACATGTTTGTTAGTTAATGTATTTATTAACACTCTGGGGTATTTTTTAATGAATTAATAGTAATTTTAGAGTAATATTAGTAATATAGCTAATTATAATATTAAGACTCCCATAGTTATCATTCATTATCATCCAAAATGTCCTTAAATTGATCCAAATAGTTATCTTTCTTTGTGTGAGCATCTGTTAATTTCTGTGCACACCGTCCTTCTGACAATACATTAATTTAGTTTCACCTGGGTTTTATTGACTCAAAAATATTGTAAGGATGATGAATATTTTAATTTCTTTTTAATACGAACTATCCCTTTAAAAGCTACATGTTTTATCCGTGTCCCCATACAAAGCTCAGCTGTATCCTTAAAGATAGTAGAAAGTAGATTTCAAACGGCGTTTAGGGTTAACCTTTAAAACTCCTCAGACACTGTTGAGTTCATCCCGGCGAGAGAAAGAGAGTCTCATTTCACACAGCACGTCTGCAAACACCTGCTGTTTGCGAACACTCCGATGTGGTGCCCGTCTATCCGGGAGTCCTTTAGCCCTAAAGACTGTTTTCCAGGCCTGGAGATCTCAGCTTTCAAGCGCTCTTTGGGCTAAATAGAGCTTCACCTGGATGAGGAGCAGAGGAAGCGAAAGGCCAAGGAGAGAGTTGTGTTTACTCCGGGGCTTCCTTCTCAGCCAATGGGAATCCAGCCTGGCAATTTAGAGAAGTAAATGGTATTATTTTCTTCCCAGGCAATCAAAACACTATCTCCGTGAAAAATGGCAAGGGCTCTTGCGACATGATTGCAGGACTTTTTTGTGGGTTGGGGGTTGAAGCCGTGGGCCAGGCCTGGGTAATTCTCAAAGCCACAGACTGCAAGCGATCCAGCCAACATCTATCATGCGGCTGGCAGTAAAGAGATACTTGAGATTAGAGGACAGGAAACAGAGACTCGCTGCTTCCTCTGTGTGAAATGCGATACAAAAGGGTCTCTCAAACTTTCTAATTGAAAAGATTTTGGGACTTGTAAGGGAAACCTGTAGCCATTTTTTTTCCTCTGATGAAAAGGAAATCATATCCACTGAGGTCAATTAAAGGAAACTCATATAGACTCCAAAAACATTTTTTCTTATGTGATTCAACAGCTTACTCTTTTTCTATTGTCTTTTCTAGCAGGAGAACCAAGCAAACCAAGCAAAATCCATAAAAGTATAATACAGCTTTATTTTTTTGCCATAAATTTTAATGCTTTGCTGTTTTTATTTTTAATTTTTCTGTAAACAAATAAAACCATTTTAAATTTTGACAATGATTCAGAGCATATTTGGAACAAAATATTTAAAAGTGTATTTTACTGTAAAAAATGTTGGGTTCCACACTATTCCTCCATGTTGTCCTAACACAAATCGATTAACATAAAATTGAACATTAAACAATTAAGTTGCCCCAAACAAAACTCAAGAATTGTGTTGATTCAGCTCATTTTAAATAAGTAGTTTGACCAAGCAGCAACAATTGTTTTGTGTGTTATTAATTGTAATTGCCATTTTTGTACTCTGACGGCATGCTAGGATTCTCAGAAGTTTTTGATAATGAAAAATAAACAACATAGGCTTAGTCTGAAAACATAGCCCTATATACATTTCTGGAGATTGCGAATTATGTAGCCAGAAGTACGTCTGGATGCATTTCGTCTTTATAACGAACGCTACGGGGCAGTATAATGTTCCTTTTCGCGCTTACCAGCTGACTGCTTACCTCCGTATGGACGGCTTTCCCGCTGTTTCCAGTTTGTCCAGTTAGCTTACCATGTACGTCGGCGGACTTGAGACACAGAGAGGAGTTGACCACGATGACGGGTTTGAGTCTGGTGAAGAACGGTTCCAGAAAGCGGGTAAGGCAAAAGCCAAAAAATAACAAGTAAATAACAGGGTGAGAATGTGGTAAAATCTGAAAACGTGGTAAAAATCAGGCGAGGGCTTTTCTTTTTCTGGATTGCTTTTTAAAACCGTCGGTTGGGTTTAGGGAAGTGGGTGAGTGGGTCAATCTGTGCTTTTGAAAATTGGGTTGGGTTTAGCGAAAGAGGAGGGTGGGTCAGTCAGTCAGTCGACAGTGGTATTTGGTGGATTTACGCGAGAACGACAGGTGGAAATGGTACTTGCGAGAGAAATTTGAGATCTGAAAAAGCGTACACATCGGCCTCTGATGGATTCGCGAAAACAAAAACTGCTAAAATGTAGCTCCTGAGATATATTGGGCGCTCTCCAGTAATGTATATAGGGATACGTTTTTAGAATGAGCCTGGGTGGAAAATAAAATAATTGCACACATACTTTATTATCTATAGCAACTATTATATAATTTTACATATTTAATATTAAATATATTTTACACTGAATTATATTTCACTCATGTATGTTGATTATATTGTAAAAATTAATTGATCTCCCTGGCAGAAAAAAATACAATTATACAATTGATTATTTCTAAAATATTTGCCATTTGTTTCTCGCATACAAATAAACCCAAAACCATTTAGTCTGCAATAACAATTTAGCTTTCATGCAAAATGTTCAAACAGATAAACAGCAGAGCAAAAGCATAATCTGTTTGTTTTGGGTGTAATTTCCTGTTTTCACTTGTGTATCTTATAAGCAGACTGTTCCCTGAGGTCTTTATGTTTCTCAAAGCTGAGGCAAAATAGACTCTCCCTGGCATCATTTGCACAGAGGAAGCTGATTAAAAGTACATGCATCGAAGTCCTACATTAAACGAGCGTCGAAAATAGACACCTCCACTTTCTGCACACTCCAGCGATGAAGAGAAAGTTGTTAAAACCAATCAAGGCCAAGATTGCGCTTTTCTCGCTTCCACCCGTCTTCGTTAGCGAAACGCTTCCCGATTCAAACACTTACAAAACATGAACAAGTGCAGCTGCAGCTTTAAAGATAGCAACAAACATTTTCTCATTTTTTTCCGCTTTGCAGAGCCTTATTCAGTGTAATTATGTAGTGTTTTGACAGAGCAGGAAGACAGCAAAGTGTCGTATTTTCTGAAATGAACATACACAAGCGCCAGTTTTCTGTTAGCGAGAGAGCAGATGTTGTGTCTTTGAATAGCGGACGACTGGTGGGAGATGCGGTGAGCTGAGATGAATCCCCCATAATTGAGGATGGGACGACAGACCCATCAAACACTGAACCGGGCCAATTTAACGGCAGCAGTTGTTGTTTAAACCTGCAATGAGAAGATGCGATATCATACAGGACGTATATATATATAAATATAATATATAGATAAGCACTACTGTTCAATTTTTTTGTGCTCGTTTTAATAAATGTGTTAATTTACTTCTGTGATGGCATAGATTAATCTTCAGTATCAATACTGCAGTGTCATATAATCCTTTAGAAATAATTAATATATGCTGCTTTGATGCTGGAGCTATAAAATTGCTTTAACAAAAGCTAACAAAAAACCCAACAACCACAAAAAAGATTTGATTAAATTAGTCCTTACCTAGCAGGCACAGGACATCAAAATGACATCAGATTGACGTTGTACCCCAACGTTGTGGGACGTTGCATTTTGGGTGGAAATGAAAATCGGGTTGACATCAGAACCCAACATCAGACCAACGTCAGTATCCAATGTCGGACAGACGTTAAATTTTGGTCACTTTCCAACGCAACCTAA
Source organism: Danio jaintianensis (assembly GCA_903798115.1). Lineage (NCBI taxonomy): Eukaryota > Metazoa > Chordata > Actinopteri > Cypriniformes > Danionidae > Danio > Danio jaintianensis. The sequence continues at coordinate 7,767,428 of CAIGQV010018299.1, read as the reverse complement.
ATATCAATGTCTAATAGTGTTACAGCTTGACGTTGTGTGGACGTTACCACTATGACGTCTATCAGATGTTGGATTTTGGTTGCCATACCTGACGAATCAATGTCAGAATTTGACGTCAATATGACGTTGGTTTAAGATGTTGGCTCGACATTGGATTTTGGTCACTTTCCATCACAACCTAAAATCAACCAAATATTAACGTCATGTGACGTCATTATTAGACATCAAAATAACATTGTTCTTAGACACTGGCTAGACATTGAATTTTGGTCACCCGACATCACGACCTAAATCTAACCTAATATTAACGTCTTATGATGTTGTGTGCCTGTTGAGTAATTTTATGCTTAAAAATATTCACCCATGAAGACTGAATAAATAGTTTTATACATACATTTCATACATTAATCCATAAAAAATAGTTTATATATTAAAATAATGTATTACTTAATAAATGTTAACTAAAGCCTCACAGAAAGAAGGTTGCTGGTTTGAGCCCCGGCTGGGTCAGTTTTGCAATTCTGTGTGGAGTTTGCATGTTCTCCACGTGTTTGCGTGGGTTTCCTCCAGATGTTCTGGTTTCTCGCACAGTCCAAAGACGATAGAGGTGAATTGAATAAGCTAAATTGGCCGTAGTGTATGTGTGTGAATGGGAGTTTATGGGTGTTTCCCAGTACTGGGTTGCGGCTGGAAGGGCATCTGCTGCATAAAAAAAATGTGCTGGATAAGTTGGCGGTTCATTCCGCTGTGGCGACCCCTGATAAATAAAGGGACTAAGCTGAAGGAAAATGAATGTAAGATTAATTGGCTGTAGTGTATGAGTGTGCGTGTGAATGCAAGTGTATGGGTGTTTCCCAGTACTGGGTTGCGGCTGGAAGGGCATCCACTGTGTAAAACATATGCCGGAATAGTTGGCGGTTCATTCTGCTATATGGTAAATAAGGTGGTATGGTAAATACCCCTGATAAATAAGGGACTAAGCCGAAAAAAATGAATGAATGAATGTTAACTAAAAAAATTACAAACTTTACAACTCCTGTAATGAAGCAGAGTTAGAACCCATGTGTGGTTTGTTTATTGTTAGCAGTATAATTTCAATCAATTAATTTCAATTGTTCAATTGAAAACAATACAACAAAGCCAAAGCACAAAAAAAAGTCAAGACATCAAAAACACAAATATTCAGGCAAAAGCATATCAAAAAATGCAAGGTCAGGATAAACAGGCAAGAAAATAACAATGGGAAGTAAGAAAGATAGACGAAATACTTTGCAAAGTGTGTTTTTAAATGGCCAGGTTAATATGGCCACCAAACAGAAAATGTCTGTAGAAGCAGCAGAGGAAGAAAAAAAAAAAAAAAAAGCAGCAGAGGAAGCGCTAACAGTCAGTACTCAAACAAGAGCGCCCTCTCCTGGTGTGGCATTACAACTCTACACTTTTATTCATATATAGTCATTTTTATGACTTACAACCCAGTTCAATTAAAAGCTTTTATTTTATTTTTTTAATTTTTTAAAAATATTTATCACACTGGTGCCTTGGAGTATTTTCCTCTTTTCTATATAACAACGTATTTAATTTCTGATAGTTGCAAATACATATTTACCATTAGATTAACCTAAAACTGAAATTAACTAAAAATTGAAAATAACAAAAGCTTTAAAAAATACTAATAGAATAAATAAAACTAATAAAAATATACTAATACAAGCAAATGACTAAACTGGATTGAAAATACAGAACACATTATACTAAATTATACTATGAAAAACAGTAAATAATTCAAGTTAAATGGTACAAAATAACAATTCAAAAGATTGTTTCTGGTACTACCCCTTTGTCGAATGACCATACTTGACATCTCATATCACTGACATATAGCTGATATATCTAGATATACAGTATCTGACATTTCGGCTTGATCTCTAAGTGATAATGACACAAATTTACACCTCTTTCTTTTAAATGTAATAATCCGCAGTCATGGGAGTTAATATTAATGGTTTAAGAAATCCACACCCTCAGCACCTTATGTCAAGGGCAACTGAATGTATACATTTTCATATTTAAGAAGTTAACATTATTACATCAGCTTCTCCTCTCCTAAATCTCTCATCTGTTCTGTGCTCTTCCTGGTTCAGCCTTCGGTCACCTTGTGTTTCTGTCAGACAGAAAGTGTTGAGATTCAAGCTCTTCTACTTCTGATGAGTTAATTTACCGGAAACACAGTCTGCTATAGACAAGAGAGAGCGAGTGCATGCTTTCATTTCCACTGCCTGAAGAACTAAAAAAAAGTAAACCATTTACAGAAGCAGTGGCTGTAGTTTGAGGCTTCTTCTGATATCTAATTGGATTGCGATCTTTTAAAAGGTGCATATTTTATCCTCTTGTTTTATAAGATGTCAAATAAATATTTGATGTCCCGAGAATGTGTCTGTGAAGTTTCAGATCAAAATACCCCACAGATCATTTATTGTAATTTGCCCCCATTTTGGTGAGCAAAAATATTTTTGTGTGTGTGTCACATTAAATGCAAATGAGTTGCTGCTTTCCAGAAAAGGCCGGAGACTTTACATGCAATTCTGACACTCCAGAAACAACAAAACAAGTGAATCTTGCACAGCTTAAAGGCAACTTCAACCACATTAGCGATACAGCATAGTAACAAGCATCTTCACAAGGGAAATTTAGAAATATTCTAAAAAGAGAAAGATACATGTATTGTAAATTTTTTTTAAATTATAGATACAACCTATCCATCAGATACAGAACTGAACCACTGGTAATAATAAATAATAATAAATAATAAATTAATAAAATAAAAATAATAATAATAACAAGAAATAATAAAAATACTGTTGTACATGATCTCGTCACTTGTTTGGAATTTATTACATCCAATAGTAAATACTAAAAATAAAGGTTTCGTACTGCTGGTGTAAAACGTAAATAAACTACAGTAAAAGTACTGTAAAAAATGTCATATTGTAAAATGAAAAAGTGTATTTTAAAAATAAGTTGCGGTAAGGCTATTTTACTGTAAAAAGAAATGCAGTAGGGCCCTGCTACCGTAAAGCACATTTACAGGTAAGTTACTGTAAAGGGGCAGTTGCAGTCATTGCTGGCAACAGTGCTGCCAGTAAGTTATTGCAAAAATACAATAAAATGTCTAACAGTGTGTACAATTATTATTTTAATATTATAAATTTTGTGTGTGTGTGTGTGCAATGCAGAAGAAACCAGATCAGAGTTACACTCTCTTACACTGGCTTTTGAAACTGTAACATGGACACTTATGGTTCTCCTTGAATGTCCTTGTCAAAGCTGAGCAAGAGTCATTGGTGATAGTCTGTTTACAGTCTTTATCAAATGACTGTAAAAGCACAGTTGTTAGTAGGTTTTTTAAATCCACACACTTATGTTGAATACAGACATGTTTAAAGAAAAATGTTTTTCTTAAACTGCATGGCATCTTTATTTTAAGACACACAAAAATATTACATACAGTATGCATGTGAAATGATTGAATAGCCATATATAAAAATAAGAAATGCAAACATAGAAACATATACATAATACAATATATATGAGATAAAAATGTTTTTCCTATTTTATTTACTCTATAAAAATGACATTATATATTATAAATATTATATATAACTTAAAATATCTTCCCCTTTATATTATTACTGACATTTAAATAATAAAAATAATAATAATAATGTCAAATTTATAATAATATAATATAATATAATATAATATAATATAATATAATATAATATAATATAATATAATATAATATTCATTCATTCATTTATTTTATTTTCGGCTTAGTCCCTTTGTTAATCTGGGGTCGCCACAGCGGGATGAACCGCCAATTTATCCAGCATATGTTTTACGCAGCGGATGCCCTTCCAGCTGCAACCCATCACTGGGAAACATTCATACACACACACACTACGGACAATTTAGCGTAGCCAAATCACCTATACCGCATGTCTTTGGACTTGTGGGGGAAACCGGAGCACCTGGAGGAAACCCACGCGAACACGGGGAGAACATGCAAACTCCACACAGAAATGCCAACTGACCCAGCCGAGGCTCGAACCAGCGACCTTCTTGCTGTGAGGCGAACGTGCTCCCCTACTGCGCCACCGCGTCGCCCCATAATATAATGTAATATAATATAATATAATATAATATAATATAATATAATAATTCTAATTGACATTGATGTTGAAAATAAGAAAATTGTGAGGCAAATGCGACTGACAGCTTTAGAAAAATTTCCTTGAAACATCCTATGCCTTGTTATCTGGTTGGCCTTTTGGTTAGCGAATAACTTGTAAATGTAAGTATAAATTATTCAGGAGCTCTATAAAGTGAAAGTGCATTGTGAAGTACAACCAGTAATTTGCAGAGATACAAATTGTCAAGCTTCCACTCAGAAATGCAAATGCAATTCGGGATAATCTTAGCAGTTAATAAACTCTCTTTTAGAGCATTGTTTAGAGTGAGTTTGATTGTGGCTCTCTCATTAATTTGGCCTGATTAATGAAGAAGTCTTTTTGGCTGTAAAGGTGTTATGGGGGAATTATGTGTTGGGTTGCAGGATGCTGGAAAGCAAGCGCCATTTAATTAAATATTGAGCACACACACATATAGATGTCTTTGCTAGCGATCCAAACTGAAACCAATGCTAATTAAAGCTTCAGCTCGGTCTGGGGAGCTGAAAAGTGTCTATCCCGTAATGCCGTGCGGCACAGACTACCTATGAAAGCATAAGTTCTGCCAGGTGAACAAAAAAAATGGCAGACTCAGTTGTTTTAGCATTATTCTGAGTAATTACATTCCGCTGGATGCCATGGAAAGTTTATCTGTCACATCGGGATGCCTATTATGACTTAGCGAATCATTATATCATCTGAGTGCGACCATCCAAGACATAAACGCAAGCTACGTGATAGATTATGCTGTTTGTCATGCTCCAAAGATTAATAACATCGCTAAATTAAATGAATTGACATGCATTGCAACATTTGATAAATGTGTTGCTTCTCTGTCAAGCAGCTGTGCATCTTAGCTTACGCTAGCTCTAATCAGCTGCCTCGCTAAAGGAAGCATCTCGTGAAGCCTCATAAGTGACCTGTTTGGAACAGTCTACTTAGGCCTCAAGATTCATTGTTTGTGACCACACCAGTTACGTGGCCTTTTCCGCTCATCCGCCATTTTATGATCATCAGCAGGACAAAAAAAAAAATAGCTGAGTACAAAAACACATGGCCGGAGATACCAAGAAAAAGACATTCATACTGGGTGGGGATTTGATCCACACAAGGTGCGTGAAAGCATCTTTGCAGATCTTAATCTAATTTTTACCATAAATACCATGGCTAAACAATGTCGAGTGTAGAAAAGCCATGGGTAATTTGTGGTTACCATGGTTTGACTACAACAAAAACTTTATTTATTCATTCATTTTTTTGTAATAAAACCAGGGTTCATTTTTGTAAGGGAAGTTAGCATAGATGCTAGTAAATATTTCTGATTATTCACATATTTATTCTACAGTCTATCTTTGTGTAATTCTGGACATTAGTTTGTGTATTATGTATATAATCACAATATTTTGCAGAAGAAAGAACTTTACTCGGGTTTGGAATGACAAAGAAAATATTTTTGTACAGATTTCAAGTTAACACAGACATAGCTAAATCTAACTTTTGCAACACTTCTAAATGTTTAATTTACTAACAACTTGACATAAAGACTTTCAGGATTCAGAAAATTTATTTTTGTGCCTAACCTTTTTGCATGTGCTTTATGAGAATCTCCAACATTGCATAGAAGCTTCTAGTGGGTCTTGAAGATCATGCATGAATGTTTTCCCCCCCTTCAAATCTTAATGTCCTATGTCTTAACCTAATTTACATATGTCGTTAGTGAAGGTACACCCTGTTGTAACTACATAGCTACGAAGTTCTAACTTGTTAAAACAATTCACTTGTAAATTCTGACTTGTATCACATGACCATTGCTGACCAATTTAGTCATTGATAGTGTTGCCATAGAAAAATCATTTTAAGAATGTTAATAGCGAAAAGATTGTCATGTTAAAATTATGGAAATTACGACATAGCGTAAACGCAGCATTTCTTTAGCTCTGTTGGTTTGTGATCCTATGCCAATTTGTGCTGCTCATGGTTGTGTTGGTTATTATAAATGAGCTGCTGTATCTGCAGTTTTACATTTTTGTATAGACCAATAACAGAACTTTCCACACCCATTGGTGCTTTTATTCAATTGTGGCCTCAGTTTGCCTTAATTTATGATCTATCTCGATATAACAGTGGACTGCCATGCTGTAAAAAATGATTCGTTAATTTACTATAAAAAAGTGAGTAAACTCATTGCCTTAAAAGCGACAAGTTGATTTTACTTAAATTTGGTGAGTATATCTGTTGTAACTTGAAACTGTTAAGTTGATTGAACCTAATTATTATGATTATGTACATATTTGCACAAGTTTACTCACATTTTTTTAAAGTAAAGTCAACTGCAAGTTTTACACTGCAGAATTCAAACTCATTGAAAAACACACTTTAAATGACCTTCTTGCAGAGGAAGGAAAGTCATACAGATTTGCAACGACATAAAGGCGAGCAAATGATGAAATTTTTATTTTAAGTGAACTATCCTTTTAAAGTTTTCTTACTAGGTTTTGGAGCAGGACAGTTGTATATTTATTATTTCTAAGCGAGGAACTTTTTGTGTTGATGTTTTTTTGAACGTTAAAAGTATTTGTGGGCTGTCAGTAGTAGTTTCCTCACATACACACATGCACTTCCACAGACTCACCTGTGAGTAATGAAGATGTCTCAGGACAGAGCTGGAGAATATGAAGCAGGGATAAAAGGATGAAGAAAAAAGCAGGTATTTTATTTTTGACTCAGGGGAGCCAAAGTGACAATCGTTGTCAGGCTGAAAAAATAATGAGTTGTGAATGTAATGTTTTTCAGCAGTGGCTCGTGTGACGCCGGGAATGAGGGAATTGAGGAGCAAGAGGACGGGAACAAGGGATAAGCACGACATCGGCTAGTTTAGTGACAGCCTCTGAAATAGAAGAAACTCAGAAGTTGTCTTCATGTCTGCCCTCTTCCCCTTCTTTCTGTCTATAAGATAAGTGCTCTTACTCGGCTAGAAATGGTGAAGTTACTTCATGCAGGACTAAAAATGGCTGTTGTTGGTTAAAAAAGAGCTGTGTGAACCGCTTTGGCTATAGTGGCTTGTTATCTCTTGCTTACTGAATATGTGGTGTTTGTGGTGTATTGTGTTTATATTGAGAACGATTCTCCAAGACAGCCGTTTGGAAATTTGACACATGAGCTCCTATAACAGAAAACAATTATTGATGTCCATTTGACTTTATGCAACTCAATGCAAGCATAGTCGTTTTCCTTTTTAAAGTTCACATTTTTGTACAGCTTACTGTATGCATAATACTACAACATTAATGCAGGAGTTTCCCAATAAGTGTCAAGAAGGGGAAAAAAAGCGGAAAACATCTCTCATACTGCTCGGCAATGTCCCACTCTTGCGCCACTCTTCTTCAGTCTCATCCACAGTTTGGTGACTTTAGTGTTTTAACTTTGTCACAAAGGATTTTCAAGAAATTTTCAATCAGGTTTAGATCAGGACTATATGGGTTGAGGTCTCATTATTTCAGTATTTTAAAAAACTGCTTTACCTGTTTTGATGAGATTGGAGGCTAAAAAAGGAGACTTTGGACACACAACATGCTTTTCAGCAAAGGTTAGTTCTGCCTTTAGATTCTTTCTGCTGGTGAGAGGTTTGGACATTACAGAGTGGGCATTTAGTTTAAATTGTCTTAAATGTCAAAAGAGAAATCCTCACACTGTTCAGCACTGAGCAGAGCAATTCCAGTTGCAGTGTTGAACTGATTGTCCATTGAGGTTCTCTTAAATGAGTTTGGGACAGTTGTGTAAAAATGCAATATTGTAGAAATCAAAGATTTGGAATGAACAATCTTGCTATGGCTGAAAGGGTCGCACCTTTGACCTTCATTTGGACAACCTGCTGTCAGAGGATTTCAGTCACCTAGGAATGCCTCAACTAAATATATTTTTAACTCATGAAACATGCTTAAAACATCTCATTTACTCATGTTAAGATCAAACAGCTTAAACAGGACTACACTGCAAAAATGTTTTTCCTACTTAGAGTTTTTGTCTGGTTTCTAATTCAAAGATAAACAAATGATTAAATCAAGAAACATTTTCTAGACAAGCAAAAAATATTGCCTTGTTTTTAGAAATAATATGTCAAAATTAGGGGCGACGCGGTGGCGCAGTGGGTAGCACGTTCGCCTCACAGCAAAAAGGTCGCTGGTTCGAGCCTCGGCTGGGTCAGTTGGCATTTCTGTGTGGAGTTTGCATGTTCTCCCCGTGTTCGCGTGGGTTTCCTCCGGGTGCTCCGGTTTCCCCCACAAGTCCAAAGACATGCAGTATAGGTGAATTGGGTAAGCTAAAAAATTCTCCGTAGTGTATGTGTGTGAATGAGTGTGTATGAATGTTTCCCAGTGATGGGTTGCAGCTGGAAGGGCATCCGCTGCGTAAAACATATGCTGGATAAGTTGGCGGTTCATCCCGCTGTGGCGACCCCTGATTAATAAAGCGGACTAAGCCGAAAAGAAAATGAATGAATGAGGATGTCAAAATTAGGTGAGTTATCCTTAAACAATTCAAATAATCTGCCAATGGGGTTAGCAAGGGGCGACACGGTGGCGCAGTGGGTAGCGCTGTCGCCTCACAGCAAGAAGGTCGCTGGTTCGAGCCCCGGCTGGGTCAGTTGACGTTTCTGTGCGGAGTTTGCATGTTCTACCTGTGTTGGCGTGGGTTTCCTCTGGGTGCTCCAGTTTCCCCCACAGTCGAAAGACATGCGGTATAGGTGAATTGAATAAACTAAATTGGCCGTAGTGTATGAGTGTGGATGAGTGTGTATGGGTGTTTCCCAGTACTGGGTTGCAGCTGGAAGAGCAGCCGCTCTGTAAAGCATATGCTGGATAAGTTGGGGGTTAATTCCACTGTGGCGACCCCTGATGAATAAAGGGACTAAGTTGAAGGAAAATGAATGAATAAATGGGGTTAGCTAGAAAAATCTTGGTTTTGCTTTGAAATAAAATTATTTTGCTTATCCCATTGGTAGATTTTTTTTGCTTGTTTAACAAAAAACTCACTTAATTTTTACATGTTATTTTTTTTATCAATTTCTTTTTTACTTGTCTAGAAAAAGCTAATTGATTTATGAATTTTAAGATATTTGGACTAGAAACAAGACAAAAAATCTAAGTAAGAAACGGTGTGATCTTGAAATTTAGGAAACTAGGCTGTTCTCACATTTTTTTTCTCCACTGTCTATAAAATGTATAATTTTAAAGAATAATTGTGATGTATTTAATCTGTTACTATTTAGAAATTACACTTCATTTTAAAAAGACGTGTCAAATCAACAGCCCGACACCAGAAATAATCCATGCAAATGCATGCGAACATTGTTAATAGACCTTAAATAGCTTCCATCTCTATAACTTTAATGCATCACACAACCCTGTAAAAGGCCACAGGAGAACACCTCCTCATTCCATATGCAACAGGCGCCAGGGAAACAGATCCTAGATTAATGGCACTAACGCGTTTGCATAAATTCTTTATTAAGCTTGAGTGCTTCAATTTACACTGCGCCGAGAATAGTCGCTTTATTCATGTTCCAACAGCAAGAGTCACACCTGGACCCGTGGCTCCGTTTTCAACTCTGAATGCTCTGAAGATCTGCTCCTCTGGAACGGCCTGATTAATTCAGTGCGGCGCCGGCAGTTTCCGTGAGAGAAGTCAGAAGCAGAGATGACTCTGAGTTTAAGGGCAGCCTTTGCCCCCAGCAGCCGGCATCACTAAAGACCAAGACTGGAGCGGAAAAAGAGGTGCAGTGGCTTTTCACAGAATGTCATTCAAGTCTTCACCTTCAAATAAAGTAGAGGTCATTAGCAGAGAATTATCTCATTAACAACCCAACTCGCTGGTTCTCTAGGGACCAGTTTCAGCAGAGGCCAGGCCTGATATATGGATGGAGTTTTTATGTGCTCTATAAAAACGAAAGGGCCAAGCCGTAGACTGGGCTGTAAAACTCAGTCCGTGACAATACCACCACGGCTTAGTAGATAAAAGGTGTTGGCAGGCACTTGGAGCTGATTTAGGATTTGTTTCCTGTATCTAAATCAGGCGGAATCATTAAGGATGAAAGCTCAGAACTGGTCAGAGAGCGGTTAGTGAAGCTGATTGGTGCTCTCTTGGTGCCGAGCAGCTGTTGTAGTGGAGGGGAAGTAACGTCCTCGTCGTGGCTCAGGAGGTGTGAGTAAATAATTAAACGAAGATAAACACAAGCTGAAACACATAATGAATACTGTTTGTGTGCATGAGTAAAGCTTGCTGGGAACGGCTTGCTGGAAGGGTGGTTGAGTTCTTCGGATGTTGCATTTCAACCAAATAACTGAGAAATCAGCATGTGCTCATAAGGTGACATCACTCTTGAAGTGCAGGGAGACCTTGGTTCTTGGTACAACATTTTTTTTAGGATGATTTTGTCTTTTTTAAGCACATGCCCTGTCAGTTTAAAAGTAGAGCATGTGTGTAAATCAACTACAGCTTTACAGTAAATGAAGTGTCACAGATTTGCTTTTTGCAATAAAACCTATGCTTTTTGCTATGAGAATGTATTCTCTCGCTTACATCTCGGTCACTTGAGCGCCCAAATTTAACCCACAAGTAGCAAAATGAGTAAGAAACAGATGTCTATGGAAAGTTTCTTTGCTTAGGGGAAAAGGCCCAGTGAACTGCCAAGGAATAGATCCGCAACCCATTTGTCAACAAATCAGGTGAATCCAGCATGTCTATGCAAGAAGATCAACTGCTAGAGATCGCAAATGACGGTGGCCTTTCAGGGGCCGCTCACATATCGTGTCTTTTCTAGAGTTCGCTCAAGTTTGTTATTTCCAAATGGAGGTGTGCAGCTTGCGCATGCAAGCGGTGTAGCAGTGCTTTGTAATGTTTTCCATAAATAAAACAGCAATGATTTGTCAGCTTGTCATCCTCTGAGAAAACGCTTGATGGTCGCCTAGCAACCTATGAACCAACACCCCTCCTCCCGGTCCGCGATAAAATTGTCAAGCGTTGACCGGTCCGCGGTGATTTACAAGGTTGGGGACCACTGTAGTACAGTACGATTCATTACAGGTCACTCTCATCAGGCATGTATTTCCATTGCCAACAGTACCCTGTATGCCAGAAAGTTGCAATTGATATTCACATATTGCATCTTTTGTGAACTCAAGTTCACTATTTCAAATAAAGAAGTGTGTGCATGCGCAAATGATGCATGCATCAGCAAGTCTAGCTTCACTCTTTTGGTACCATGTTGTTATTCCAGGTACTTTAATGATCCAGGTACTTTGATAATTTTATGATTTAAGGTGGTACAGTTCGATTGATTACTTTGGTACTTCTGACAGTAAAAATGTAAATACTGTACATGCGTACTCTACTGTATTGTACAGAACCGTATCGTTTAGTGGAAATGAGCTATACGTGTGCCCTTCTGCTGCTGTAGCTCATCTGCTTCAAGTTTAAACTTGTTGTGCATTCAGAGGTGATTTTTTTGGCTATTTTAACTTTTTTTTGTCAGCTGAACCAGTCTGGCTGTTCGCCTCTGACATCTGTCATAAACAAGAAATTTTCGCCACAAACTGCCACTCACTGGACTGTTTTTCTTTTCACTGGATCTGTTTTTGGGGGCAGTCATGGCCTAATGGTCAGGGAGTTGGACTTGTAATAGTAAGGTTGCAGGTTCGATTCTCGGTCCCAGTAGGAGTTGAAGATGGATGGAGTGAATAAACCACACTCTCTCCATCTTCAATACCCAGCTGATGTGCCCCTGAGCAAGGCACCTAACCCCTAACCCCTAATTGCTCCCTGGGCCCTGAAAGCAATAGCTGCCCACTGCTCCAGGTGTATGTTCACTGTGTGTGTTTGTGTGTGTTCTCACTCCTCAATCAAAATGTGTGTGTGCACTTGGATGGGTTAAAAGACCAATTTCGAGTATGGGTAAAACCATACTTGACAAGGCTCACTTCACTAACTCATGTGCCAGTTGTTATTTCACTGGAAATTACCCTGTCAGAGCACTTACATTTGCATTTGTTTATTGGTCTAAAATAAGTTTCTACCCTCAAAAATTCAAAAGAAGAAGTGTAACAACAAGTTTGATAGTGGTGATGCCAAATGTCATTGGGATTTTCACCCTTTCTTCTTTTCATTATACAGCTCAATTAAATAAGAAAAACACCTGCTGATTCGTGCTGTTTACGTGTAACACTTAATCATTTCCATGCTTGAGTCTCTGCAATGATGGTGTGAAAAAAAAGTCTATTTTAAGCATTGTAAAATCAGTGTATTGCACCTCCCTGCAAACTCATCACTCCTCACCAGCTGCGGAGGGAACATTTCTGTCGGATTGGACAGCTGTTTAACACAAACACACCATCCCACCATCTGCAAGGAGAAACCTGTTGGCCAATTATACCCGTCGAGTGTGCAGTTATTGGTAGGTTGACAATTAGGCACCGATGCCATTTGTACTTGAGCATTAGGCACAGACAGTGATACTGCAACGCAGCTTGGGTAGGGAAGAACCAGGCTGCTGATTGCATCCATCAATTAAGAGTTACTTTTCTCACAGCCGCTCATCACGTCTATTCCAGACATTCAATATTGAAATGACATTTAAATACCCTGTTTGAAAAGCTTGGTTTAAAATCACATATAAACAGTCCTCAAATTAAAAGCATTTTGTATATTTTGCTACAAGTTGCTACAAATGCACTGTAAAAAAAGGTGACTTACTGCACAGCTTTTTTGAATTGACTAATTTACTAACATAAAAAAGCTCTGTAGCAAGTTGCCTTACAATTTTAAGTTGAGTCAACTTTTTTTGTGCTAATTAAGCTAATCATTTATTTAAAAAGCAATACCAGCTATACTACCAACTATAGGAAAAATGAGCTTCATTTCATTTTAGTTTTGTGTCTGTGTGTGTGTACTGGTTTTGGTGGTTTACAAGGACAATAATTTGTGCAATGACATGGGAATGACCTAGCTGTTCTCAATTCTACTTTGTGTCCTCGCAATTCAAAATGCTTACAAAAATTATATTACATTAATTTCTTATCACATTCAAATTTTGCCACAAGTTTCCTGTGAGGGTTGGGCCAGGGCCCAGGGCCAGTTTAGGGGTAGGGCCATATAATAAGCTATTTTCATTCATTCATTCATTCATTCATTCATTCATTCATTCATTCATTCATTCATATTTCTTCGGCTTAGTCCCTTTATTCATCAGGGGTCACCACAGCGGAATGAACCGCCAACTTATCCAGCATATGCTTTACACAGCGGATGCCTTTCCAGCTGCAACCCAGTACTGGGAAACATCCAACTGACCCAGTTGGGACTCGAACCAGTGACATTCTTGCTGTGAGGCAACAGTGCTAACCACTGAGCCACCGTGTCGCCCATAAGCAATTTTTATTGTATAAAATACATTATGTCTATGGAGAGTCTTCATAAACCACAGTTACCAACATTCTGTTTTCTGTGTTTTAAAGCAGACCACTACTTTTTTGCTCACTGATATTACAATATATTACAATGTTTTGATGTAATATTGTTTATAGGACTTTTTAAAAAGCAAAGAAAAGACTTTTCAGTTCTTAGTTCATCATTTCTATAAACATACCCTGAGAAAACACTTCAATCAAGTCAGTTTGTGATTGAACTGTTTGAATAATTTAGACAGAATCACTAAGCATTTCAGACTTCTTTGCTTGATTCATTTGTGAATTGCATATCAGTATTTTTCCAAGCAGTTTGTAGGCATTTTTTCCCTATGAAGTTTCAAATAATAATAATAATAAGGAATAAGTAAAAAAAAGTGAAGGAGTTGAAACCAAACAAACCAGGTAAATCACAACATTACAAATCTTACTGAAGTGTAAATATCTGACAATAAGACAAAGCTTCTTTTGGCATGATTGTTTCTTTTAGTCTCAAGATTTCTTTCCAAAACGATGGATATTGTAGTTTTTCCACCAAATACCACAAAATTATTATTGGAAAATAAAGTTAAAACAATGCATGCCGATGGTTATAAAAACCTTGTCTTTAAAGGTTCATAAGATATTGTTCAAATTCAGTTCCCCTATGGAGAAAATGAGTGGGGTTTTTACTTCTAGAACTTGAGTGTTGCACTCTATATGATTCTCCACAGTGTGCAATCAAGTAAATTGCCTCAGATTAGAATAATCAAACTGCTAAACCAAATAAAGCTGCATGGGGATGTTTATGATGGAAAGTAGACTAAATGAAGACAAGCCACTCTAAAAAATGTACTTTAAGCTGTTACTGATAACTCTAATAAGTAGATGCACGATCTTAACCTCATTATGCCTAATAAGCAGACAACACGTGTGGTCTTTAAACATGTTAACCCATTTTCCGTAAGGGAGGGTGGGAGGTGTTGTGGCGATCGGTAAGTGAACGGGAGGGCAGTCCATATTGACCGTCAGGCCACCGGGAAATGTCCCGGTGCTCCTTATGGCCAGTCCGCCCCTGAGTGCATGCACAACATATTCACTACAGCTCCCAGCACCTCCTTATCCCAATAACATACGCGACTAGCAGCACAACATTTCAGCTATAAATACTTTCAAGTCTGGTTTTGGATGCAGCAGTCAAGCTGAGGGTTACCTTATACTTTTATTTCTGCCAGCCTTGACTTTATTTCAAGTTATTTACTTATTTTTTTTTAGAGAAGTCAATAGTGGGAGTGGGGTGGAGAGGTTTTTCCATGTCTCTTTATTCAAGGAGTGTACTAGACATGGTTAGAGGGTCCAAATGATAATCAATACACAAACAGCAGGTCTTTTTCAGTAAGACGACCCATAAGAAGACTCTTCAATAGTGCAAACACAAAACATCGGTTCACAAAGAAACAACAAAACGGTGTGCACGAAAAACATGACCCTTTTAATCATAGGATTTGTTGCCAGATTGGATTGCTGGATTGTTGCATCGTCATTGGTAGTTGCTAGTTTGATACAAATTGAAACTGAAACTTGTTATAACTTCGAAATGTCGCTAAACGCACACACATCCTGTTGCCAATGGTTGCTGTCGCTCCTGTCGCTGGAAGTTACTATAGTTCTCATTGAACATTAATGAGTTCAGGTTCATTTTCTAACTGCAAATGCAGGAGGGGGCATTCAAATTTCAGCACAGCAAGATCCCAACAGGAAGACCAGATGCTTTTGGGATTGAATGTAAGCGGATGGAGGAGATGCCTCCGTATGCTGGCATATTATTGACTAGTCTCATTAGTTGCTTTATAAGAAAATCCCAAACAATTGCAATAGGTTCTGTAGGGCTGCAATTCAGTTTTCTGCCAATCATTACTGACTGGTGAAAGTGCTTCAGAATGTGCTTCCATGAGACCAGGGACTTTATGTGTCATGAAAGTGAGTGGCAAGAAGTGGCATGAACCTTCTATCTTGGGAGTCACAGTCAGAGAACTACTTTTCCAACACCTTAAAAGGTCACATAGGTTTGAATGTGCCAAAAATAGTATGGAGCAGACATACTCTTTATGATATGCTGTAGTCATGTGGCAGCGTAATGCATTGTTGCAAATAAAAGGGGGTCTTTATACAGCAGCCACCAATAATTTTTGTTTTTAAGCCACACGACCTTTGATTTTCTCTTCAAGACTCCTTTTCCTGATGTCACCCTTATAGAAGAAACACCTGCTGAAATGCTTCACACATTGCTTTTTTGAAACATTTTGATGTCTTTTTACTCTTCTATTATTATTATTATTTCTTTTCTTTTTTTTTTTGCTTTTTGATCAAGTCAAAGTAGGACAAAAAGGGAAAGAAAAATCTTATGTAAAATAAAAGAAAATGGTTCTGAATACATACAGCAGATCTAACAATAAATGAGAAAACAAAACAAGGTTAAATGAATGAGGTTAAATGTAAAGGTAATGATGTGAGGTGTTGGTGTCCAATTCGTATGGGTATGAAATATCTCAATCGTTTGTATGTTTTGAGTTTTTTTTGTTTTTTTTTTAGGAAATCCTTTTTGAGGAAATGATTAAGAAGGATTAAGAAGAGGAGGAAATAAAAGTATCCTAATTTCGATGTCGGACTATAAAACGAAACCCCAGAAAAAAAGCAGTGTGAAATATGGTAAAAGCATGTGGCCGTGATGTCTTTTCTAGTTTGCTTTTGAAAACATTATCAGTTAATTATAGGGAAAGGGAGGGTGGGTCAGTCAATAGCAAGCTGTGGTGGATATACAAGAAATGGCACATATTAGAAAACGTGCCTCAGTGACGTATTGATATTGTCAAAAATGTACACGGCAGCCTCTAGTGGATTTGTGAAAACAAAAACTGCAAGAAGACGTAGCCAATATATTGAAAACATATCTCTAGGTTCTCAAAAATATAGCAATAATTATAATTAGACTCATTACAGCAACTA
This sequence comes from Danio jaintianensis, assembly GCA_903798115.1. Classification (NCBI taxonomy): domain Eukaryota; kingdom Metazoa; phylum Chordata; class Actinopteri; order Cypriniformes; family Danionidae; genus Danio; species Danio jaintianensis. Next base: position 7,750,762 of record CAIGQV010018299.1, on the reverse strand, counting down.
TGAAAATAATTCATAACATACATATGTTAAAGCATAACAAATGCCTCAAGCAAATCATTAAAAATAGCATCTCTTTTTGATAACAAAAACAAACCAAATAATAATAACATTCATTATAATTGGCACAGAAACAGTAATACTAACAATTAAATAAAGTTTCACTAAATAAAATCAAATAAACAAACTCATTAGCTGAAATATACAGATCAAACAAGCAGACATAAAGAAATCAGCTCTTCCTGATCCTGCCCCTTTAAGAGATCAGAAACACTTTGGTGATACATCAGAGTGCATTAGTTTGATAATATATTCACAGTACCTGCTATTTCCATAAGCTCACGGAGAAACTTGGCCAGGCGGCAACCACGGCACTGTAAAAATGAGCGGGCACAGGTGCCAGTTGGGCAGGGATGAGGCAGTTCTAAAATAATTCTCATCTCTTTAACAGGGCCAGAATTATGACTACCGTCAGCGGTGTCTGGCAGCCTCTACAACATTTTCAGACGAGTTATGCATTTAATCTTGTCTTCGCACTAAATATAGAGTTTTCCTTTCCATCACTTCCTACTCTTGTCATTTTGAGCTTCAGCAAGCAACTCAGGCCTGTTAATTAGTTTATTTTCCATTGCATTTTGGCTTGCCCATATGAAAAACTGGAGTTTGAGCGGGTCCTATAGGCCCTAAGCTAAGCTGTCAGTGTGTTTAAAAAAACCCTCAAACTCTTTATTCTGTTCATTCAGATCACTGCTCTCCCCCTGCTCTCCCCCCACTGAGCATCATGGACAGCATTGTGGCAGC